>BDUI01005228.1:65646-87656 GCA_002335545.1 Apodemus speciosus
GCCTATGCTTTATTCTGTGAGTTGCAGCTTTTAGGTTTCATATTGAGGTCTTTGAACTATTTTGAGTTATATTTTGTGCAAAGTGATAGMTATGGCTCTAATTTCATTCTTTACATGGGGGCAAACAGTTTTCTTAGTACATTTGTTAAAGATTCTGACAAATTGAAAGTTTCAGGAATAATTTCATTGCATTTTGAGGATGGAAAATGACAGTGTGCTTAGAAGGACATGCAAATTGTACCATCTATCTTGTACCACTCATGCAGCACAAATTGATAAATAACATACTTGTATGAATGGAGATATAAAATATGGATTTCTACTACTGGGTACTAGTTTGCTTTGCTTTGATTCTCTGTGTGACTACATTCTCATTTGGAACAAGAAAGTATTTAATATGCTTTTAAAAAAGTTTTACAGGTGCCAACGCTTAAGAGACTTTGAATTTTAAAGAAATTTGAACATTTAGAATGCTGACATTTTTGAAGATTATTGGACCTTAATGAATAAATAGTGTTTTATACAATAATTTTTCTTTGATGTGTTCATAGGGACAATGACAGGAATGTTATGGTTTAACAGTGATGTGGTTGTATGCCATGTTGACAAAGAGTTGATTATGCTGGTTAGTTTTTCTTTTCTTTTCTTCTTTTTTTCTTTTCTTTCCTTTCCTTTTCTTCTTTTCTTTTTCTTCTCTTCTCTTTCTTTATTTCTTTTTTTTGTAACTTTGATACAACTAAGAGTTATCTGAGAAGAGGGAGCATCTGTTGAAAAAATGTGGGTAAATCAAATTAGCCTATGGTTTTGTCTATGAAGACTCATTTTGATTGATGTTTGATGGGGCACAGCTCAGCTCACTGTTAGTAGCACCATCCCTTTGTAGGTGGACATAGATTGCATAAGAAGACAATCTAAACCTGAGATAGAGAGCCAATAAGTTCAATCCTCTAAGTCCTCTAGGTTCCTGCCTCTAGGTTCCTGCTTTGAGTTCCTGCCCTGACTTCCCCCAGTGATGGATTGTCCCTTGGAATGATAAGTAGGAAAGAATTCACGTTACTTAGATCAGGATGTTTTTAATCACAATATAGAAGCAAACTAGAACAAATGCTAAAACTTTTCTACCAGAATTACCTGAATAACAGGAAAACAAACAAACATAAAAACAAACAACGAACAAAACAAAAACCCTAAACATAAGCTTAAAAATTAATCACTTAATAATTAATATATAGACATATATTGCTTTCATTTAATGATGATGTATAATATATTGATATTATAATAAGATTCCAAAATAATTCATAGGTAAGTTGCTTCCTCTTATGTTAGTATATCATTAACAATTTACAACTTAATCTTGTACCTTATTTCTCTCCCTTTCCTCTCTCCCTCCCAAGTCCCTCCCTCCCTCTACTCCCTGTGATTATTTTGTTCCCTCTTCTAAGTGGGATTGAACCATCTGAACTCTATTCTTCCTTCTTGTTGAGTTTCATATGGTCTGTGAATTGTATTGTGGATATTCTAAACTTTTGCACTAATATCCACATATCAGTGAGTGAATACCATGAGTGTCCTTTTGGATCTGGCTTACTTCACTCAGGATGATATTTTCTAGTTCYATCCATTTGCCTGCAAAATTCATGAAGTTATTGTTTTTATAAACTGAGTAGTACTCCATTGTGTAAATGTACCACATTTTCTTTATCTATTCCTCTCTTGAGGGACATCTGGGTTCTTTCCAGCTTCTGGCTATTATAAATAAGACTGCTATRAACATAGTGGAGCATGTGTCCTTGTTGTATTTTGGAGCATCTTTTGGGTATATGCCCAGGAGTGGCATAGCTGGGTCTTCAGGTAGAACTATTTCTAGTTTTAAGAACCGCCAGGCTCATTTCCAAAGTGGTTGTAACAGATTGTAATGTCGCAAGAAATGGAGGACTATTCCTCTTTCTCTGTGTCCTTGTCAATATATGCTGTCACCTGAGTTTTTGATCTAAGTCATTCTGATTGGTGTGAGGTGGAATCTCAGGGTCATTTTCATTTGCATTTCACTGATCACTAAGAACTTTGACCATTTACTTAAGTGCTTCTTTGCCATTCGAGATTCCTGTGTTGTGAATTCTCTGTTTAGTTCTATACACCATTTTTTTTATTGGGTTGTTTGCTTTTTGGAGGTTAGCTTCTTGAGTTCTTTATATATTTTGGATATTAGCCCTCTTNTGTGATTATTTTGTTCCCTCTTCTAAGTGGGATTGAACCATCTGAACTCTATTCTTCCTTCTTGTTGAGTTTCATATGGTCTGTGAATTGTATTGTGGATATTCTAAACTTTTGCACTAATATCCACATATCAGTGAGTGAATACCATGAGTGTCCTTTTGGATCTGGCTTACTTCACTCAGGATGATATTTTCTAGTTCTATCCATTTGCCTGCAAAATTCATGAAGTTATTGTTTTTATAAACTGAGTAGTACTCCATTGTGTAAATGTACCACATTTTCTTTATCTATTCCTCTCTTGAGGGACATCTGGGTTCTTTCCAGCTTCTGGCTATTATAAATAAGACTGCTATRAACATAGTGGAGCATGTGTCCTTGTTGTATTTTGGAGCATCTTTTGGGTATATGCCCAGGAGTGGCATAGCTGGGTCTTCAGGTAGAACTATTTCTAGTTTTAAGAACCGCCAGGCTCATTTCCAAAGTGGTTGTAACAGATTGTAATGTCGCAAGAAATGGAGGACTATTCCTCTTTCTCTGTGTCCTTGTCAATATATGCTGTCACCTGAGTTTTTGATCTAAGTCATTCTGATTGGTGTGAGGTGGAATCTCAGGGTCATTTTCATTTGCATTTCACTGATCACTAAGRACTTTGACCATTTACTTAAGTGCTTCTTTGCCATTCGAGATTCCTGTGTTGTGAATTCTCTGTTTAGTTCTATACACCATTTTTTTTATTGGGTTGTTTGCTTTTTGGAGGTTAGCTTCTTGAGTTCTTTATATATTTTGGATATTAGCCCTCTTTTGGATGTGAGGTTAGTGAAGATTTTTTTTCCCAATCTTTAGGTTGCCGATATGTTCTATTGACTATGCCCTTTGCTTTACAGAAGCTTGTCAGTTTCATGAGGTCCCATTTAACAATTCTTGATCTTAGAGCATGAGCCATTGGAGTTCTATTTAGGAAATCCACCCCCACCCTTATGCCAATGAGTTTGAGGCTTTTTGCTACTTTCTCTTCTATTAGATTGAGTGTATCTGGTTTTATGTTGAGGTCCTTGATTCACCAAGACTTGAGTATTGTGCAAAGTGACAAATATGTATCTCTTTTCATTTTTCTGCATACTGACAGCCAGTTAACACCATTTACTGAAGATGCTTTTGGATTCTTTGTCAAAGATCAAGTGTTTGTAAGGGTGTGGTTTTATTTATGAGTCTTCAATTTTATTCCATTGATCAACATGTCTGTCACTGTACCAATACCATGCAGTTTTTATCACTATTGCTCTGTAATAGAGCTTGAGGTCAGGGATGGTGATTCCTCCAGAAGTTCTTTTATTGTTAAGAATTGTTTTTGATAGCTTGGGTTTTTTCTTTTTCTATATGAAATTGAGATTTGCTTTTTCCATGATGATATGGGGGGTTGTTCCAGCCATCCCACATATCGATCATCAGTTGTAGGGTGCGTGGTCTATGCTATCAGAAGAATTTGCATAGAATGGGTGAAGTTGAGCATTTATATGCCTGCCTTAGTATGTGACCAGGTGACCCCCCAAGCTGTGCCTGACTGATCAGTTAGGTACCCTGCAACTAAAACACCTATCCATGTTAATGAGGCATCTCAGTGCCTTAGCTTTTTCCTATTCTGGATATTCTCACCCACAAACTATATTACCATTGGTTYACACAAAATAAAATCTCCAATAGTTAAAAATGAACAATCCAGAATTGTCTTAGCAGGCTGCTTCATTAAAAATCAATGGAAAAGGCCTTTGCTTAAAAGGGACGTTAATATTAAGATCCTTAGAGAATCTCCACYAGGTCTGATACCCTAGAGGAAACAGGCAGACTGGGGAACCCCACTCAGAACCACACTGCCCAGTGGTATCTAGGCACCCCAAAAAGAGAGGTAGAAACCTGTACTACGATTGGTGTCAGAAGAGCTTATTGCTAAGAAACAATAATTGAACATCATGCTAAGTCTATGACTTCAGGTTCAGCTACATATAATTGGAATTTTATGGTGATTAAATGAAGGAATGTCTGTAGAGTCATAGAGTGTTTTGTGAAATCTCTTCTAGTGTCATAATTCTCAATGACTATCAACTCTTTACTTTCATTTATGTGTATTGACTATGTCTGTAGTGGACATATAGAGTATTAGTATTGTGAATAAAATTTTCAGGGAGAAAATATTATGTTTAAAATGTGCACATTTACTGATATTCCATATTCATCATAGTAAGATTGACTATGAAATAATGTCAGAAAAGCTATTATAGGATTTAAAGACTAGGGCTCTATGATGTTTTAACCTTGTCAGAAAACAGTGGCCATAGTTAGACTCTGGATATTTGTAATATTTTTACAAGCTAGACTAATACACTTTCAGAAGAAATCATCAGGGTCATATCAGAATGAATAGGTAGATAGAAAGCAAGTGTAGAACAAGGAGGATTTAGAGAGCTAAGAAGAGATGGCACAATGTTCAGTAACATAAATGTTACCAAAAATGAATATTAAGAGTATATAATAAATCTAAGTCTCTCTGCATTTCTTCTGCTTTAATAAATGTCAATTTATTGATGCATATTTTAATCAGTTCAAAGTTTCCTGCCAATGAGTAGATTTAGGGCTGGTGAGATGCTGGAGTGGTTATGTACTTGCTGAACAAGCCTTATGATTTACTTCAGTTCTCAGAGTCCATGTGAGGAATGACTCCACAACATTGTCTGTACTCCACATGCATGTGATATAATGCTCACAGGCAATACACATAACACACACATACACACTAATAATAATAATATTTAAGAGAAATATGAAGAAGAATAAGCTCAATTCCAGTGACAAGGAAGTACTTAAAAAACAAGAAACACCATTTATGTAACTCCAGCAGAGTTACTTTGTATATGCTTTTACTTACAATTTATCAGTTACATAATGTGAGTTTTCTTCTCCATTTTCTTCAGTTTTCCTACAGGGCTACATATTAATAGGTAATAACCTACAGATTGATGAATCTAGCATACTCTACAAGTCTTTAGGTGAGACTCATAAGTTGAGGACTTGGCTGCTTCTTTAGGGCTCATCTCTTAGTGTTTGGAACCAATGGATGAAATATGGCAGAGTCGGGGGATCTGGCACTGGAACATTTAACTGGAAGTATAGAGTTTACCCTGGATATGGTGAAAGGCTCAATTGCTTAAAGTATGAAAACTGCGTTAATTGATTGATAAGTAGAGTGCTGTTGTGTCTGATCTATGTGAACCTCCAAAAAATGAATACTTCATAAATTCTTCAAATTAAAGAATGAATTTTGTCTTTTGTTTGTCATTTGATTTGTGATATCATTTTCAGCCTCATCAGTACTCTACTACTCAACTTTCTTTTATTTCCTCATTTTAAAAGGTCTGGAAAGTAAACATTAAAAACAGAAATACTACAAAAAATCATGTTAAAAGAATGCCTTTCTCTGGGACTTGAGTCCAATACTATACTATGTATCTACCTAATTCATCAATGCAAACAAACTTCTCTTGTTTCCTATTGGTTTACATTAGGCACAAATTTATAATTTTCTTGCATTTACTGTTGAATATATACATTGACTATGCCCAGGTCATTTTAATGCAGGAATGTAATTGTGTTGATTGCAACAAAATCAAACATAAGAACAAATGATATATTAGGATATATTACAAAATGAAAAACATAAAATTATATTTAATATTTACACATTAAGCAATATTTAAATGTATTTTATAAATATATTAGTTTAATTATCATTATTCCAATTTAAAGAATTTATATTTAAATTAATAATTAGCAAAGTTGTGAAAGTCTAATTGTTCTAATTGTGGGGATATAGAGAAGTTCAAAGATTTCCAATCAAGAATGTGAAATAAAGAGTCTTCTCCTGATTGCCTTTTGATCAAGATATAGAACTCTTGGTTTCTTTTCCAGCACCATTTCTGACAGGATGCTGTCATACTTCCTGCCATGATGATAGTGGACTGAACTTCTGAACCTGTAAGCTAACCTCAATTAAGTTTTGCCTTTATAAGAGCTGTCTTAGTCATGGTGTCTTTTCACAGCAATAGAAACACTAAGACAGAAGTTGGTTCCAGGGTCTAGGGTATTGCTGTGATAGACCTGACCATGTTTTTGTTTGGAGAAATGTAGATTTTGGGACTTTGGATTTGGAAAGCCATGGAATTCTTTAAGTGAGACTAAATGGACCATCCTAGAAAGAATATGGAAGACATCAGTGCTGAAGGTGATTTGAACTCTGGAGATAATTCTTACAATGTTTTGCTGAAGAAGGTTGCTGCTTTTTGCCATTGTCTGAAGAGTATGTCTGAGGATAAGTTGAAGAGACTCAGATTAATTGTGTTGACAAAGGAAGCTTCAGAAATGCTCATCATAGACTTTGTCCTCTGGTGTACTCTCATGAAGAGTGTTTTGTTTTGATAAAGTGTGGCAAGCTTAGAAAGAAGAAAAATGCAAAATGTTTTAAAGGGGCACCAGGCAGGGTTATTTTGTCTTAATAACATGATATAAAGGTAGAATACTTGGAGAACAGTGGCACAGGGGGGGAGACTTTAGGTTCAATATGATCAAGATACATTATATACACATATGAAATTGTCAAGGAATAAGCTTGGGAAAGTATATAATTTAAAAGAAGAGCTTGAAGGAGAAAATATCTCATGTACAGTAATACACTTTTCACTAGCAATTGAAAATTACTTCAATTTCAATTTACCTCCCATACGATTTGCTAGGACAGTGTGTTTTGGCTTACAGTGTTGTTAGTGCTTTTAGTGATAAATATGCACAGATTATTATTAAATGGTGTTCTTGCAAAAAAGAATGTGAAATTTTAAAAAGCAGTGATTAAAGGTGACAATATTAATATGAACTTAGACTACTTTAAGCCTGGGGCTTGCTCATAGCTGTATTGATGACTTCATCTGCTGTTGTCTCCTGGACTGTTTTAGAGCAGACATCGTCTAGTCTTAAGAGCACCTTCATTGGGTAGTGAGGAACTGATTTCAATTATAAATAAGCTATTTTCTGTAATCCTAAACTCATGTTCTCAGATTCCTCAGATAACGACTCCTGGCTTTGGGATTTTCTGAAAAGCTATTATTCTTTCTTTTCCACACTCCCAGAATTGTTTCAGTAATTTTCACTCATTCTAGGGAAGCTTTGCACAGTAGTGCAACCCAGTCATTCATAGGAAGTCTCCTTCTGGGAAGAAGCCAGAAGTGGGTGCTTACAAATGTATTCAATATTTCTGAAAGACCAATGATGTTCTCAGATACGATATACCTGTGATAAGATGGGTTTCAGAGGATCAAATGGAAGTGCTCCTTTGCCATGACATAAGAGCATGGAGGTCCGTTTCTCCTTCTTTGATAGCAGCAGCAGCAGCAGCAGCAGCAGCCCTCTGGTAAAGCAGAGAATAACAGAGATGATCCATTCATGTGGAGACATGACTCAGTCTAAGAAGCCCTGTCTAGTCTATATGGATGCTGTTGCATAGGGTGTCACTTTTCAGCTGGAGTGATCCATCCCATATACAGTTAGCAACCCCAGACACGATTAGGGATGCCAACAAGTACTTGCTACCAGGAGCCTGATATAGCTGTCTCCCGAGAGGCTCTGTTAGTGCTTGACAAATACAGAGGGGGATACTCTCAGCCAACCACTGGACTAAGCACAGGATCCCCAATCGAGGAGCTAAAGAAAGGACCCAAGGAGCTGAAGGAGCTTGCAGTCCCATAGGAGGAAGAACAATATGAACCAACCAGTACCCCAAGAGCTCCCAGAGACTAAACTACCAACCAAAGACTACACATGGAAGGACCCATGGCTCCAGCCGCGTATGTAGCAAAGCATGGCCTTGTTGGACATCACTGAGAAGAGAGGCCCTTGGTCCTGTGAAGGCTTATTGCGGCAGTGTTGGGGAATGCCAGGGTAGGGAAGCAGGAGTGGGTGGTTTAGTGAGCAATGACTGATGGTGTTTTTGTTGTCTTTTAATCAGATGTACAGAAGCAACCCTTTACCATATCAGTAATTTACTATCTCATGAGGGAAGAAACAACATGAACATGCCAACTTAAAAACAAACAAACAAACAAACAAACAAACACACAAAGAGCTGTCCTTTACCTGTTTTTTTCTTTTTAAGCTTTTCTTTTTAATAACACTGCTCTGGAATAATTTCTCATTTATAAATATGTTTCCATGTTTTGACATTCCAACATAAAATAAGTGAGTTCTGCATGAAAAAACAATAGCTAAAATAAAATAATTAAATTTGCAATATTTTGTAGTATACCAATTCAAGAGAACTATTTTTAGATGGACAATCAATGGGACTTCAGACACTCTATGAAGATATGTTTCCATTTGTCATCTGATAGATGTACACAGTGTAAGAAGAGTTCAAATAAACTGTTTTTCATAACATCAATTTATTTTATTTGTTACTAATTGATTTTTGTTCTTGGAAATAATATCAAGAAGGTGATGGTAAGTACCACTAGCCTGCCTTTTTTCTAAGTGTTGCTTGGTTTGAACCACATAATTAAAACAGCATAAGTTGCACATCTGCTAACATCATCAACATAAGACTTCAAAACTGAAATTTTCATCAGGCTGATTCATGTCAAACCAGTTGTAGAAAAGTCCCAGGAACCAGAACATGTCCATTTCTTGTTTTTAAAGTAAAAATAAATCAATTTATGAAAAATGAATAATTAAATTTATTTTAAATTATATTATTTTATTTTAAATTTTATTATTTTAAAATTTTATTTATTTGTGTTTAAAGTTGTGTTGGCTGCATATATGTCTGTTTGCCACCTCTGCACAGTGTCCCTGGAAACCAGAAGAGGAAGGCTGATTTCCTGGGACTAGAATTAACAAACATTCTTGAGGCAATATGTGGGGGCTGAGGATTGAACCCAGGGCTCTGAAGAATATCCAGTGTTCTTAACCAGTAAGCTATCATTACTCCAACTCCCAAACTAACTTTCTCTGAGATGGATTTTTTTCTTGTACTAGAGTATCCTGTGCATGGAAGTTATAATAATACTGTTTGTTTTCAATTAGGTACTATAAAGACAGTCTGCCCTATATCATTTCAGAGTCCATAGTGCTAACAATTACACCATGGAACCTACACACATATCATTTCAATTAAAACTGAATAACATGTATGTAGACACCATGGCAAGTCTCTAAGACAAAGCAGGCTCCCTACTGAGAATCACTAATCTACAGTTGGCTTTGCAATTGTATAGATCCTTCCTGGGGCAGCTCTTAGAAAGCTCTCAGCAGTATTTTTTTTTCTGGTGTGATCTATAAATAAATACTTTATATCACTTAGAACAGCAGCAGTACAATGAGGAAACTACCACAGCCCCGTTTGAAATGTCAATAATTTGAGTTTGGCAACTATATATGGGATGGACTCCCATGCGGGGCAGTCTCTAAATGGTCTTTCCTTCAGTCTCTGTTCCACATTTTGTCTCTGTATCTCCTTCCATGAATATTTTGAACCCCCTTCTAAGAAAGACCAAAGTATCCATATTTTGGTCTTTCTTCTTCTTGAGCTTCATGTGGTCTGTGAATTGTAGCTTGGGTATTCTGAGTTTCTGGGCTAATATCCACTTATCAGTGAGTACATACCATGTATGTTCTTTTGTGATTGGGTTACCTCACTCAGGATGATATTTTCTAGTTCCATCCATTTGCCTAAGAATTTCATGAAYTCATTGTTTCTAATAACTAAGTAGTACTCCATTGTGTAAATGTACCACATTTTCTATATCCATTCCTCTGTTGAGGGACCTCTGGGTTGTTTCCAGCTTCTGCCTATTATAAATAAGGCTGCTATGGACATAGTGGAGCATGTGTCCTTATTACATGTTGGGGCATCTTCTGGGTATAGGCCCAGGAGTAGTATAGCTGGGTCCTCAGGTAGTACTATGTCCAATTTTCTGAGGAACTGCCAAACTGATTTCCAGCGTGGTTGTACCAGCTTGCAAAACCCAGACACTATTGTGGATGCCAACAAGTGTTTGCTGACAGGATCCTGATAGAGGTGTCTCCTGAGTGGCTCTGCCAGTACATAACAAATAGAGAAGTAGATCCTTAGAGTACATAGACTGAGCACAGGGTCCCCAATGGAGGAGCTAGAGAAAGGATCCAAGGAGCTGAAGGAGTTTGTAGCCCCATAGGAGGAAGAACATTATAAACCAACCAGTTCCCCCAGAGCTCCCAGGGACTAAACCACCAACCAAAGAGTACACATGGAGGGACCCATGGCACCAGCCAAATATATAGCAGAGGATGGCCTTGTCAGACATCAGTGAGAGTAGAGGTCCTTGCTTCTGTGAAGGTTTGATGCTCCAGTGCAGGGTTATTTGAAGACAGGGAAGCAGGAGTGGGTGGGTTGGTGAGCAGGGGAGGGGGGATGGGATAGGGGCTTTTTGGAGGAGAAATAAAGAAAAGGGATAACATTTGAAATGTAAATAAAGAAAATATACAATAAATAAAAAGAAATATGTATGTACTGACATGCTCAAATCCATGACTTGGACAGATTTCTCAAAATTAAACTTTTTATTGTTTCATGAAAGAAAAAAAATTTGATTAGTCTTAGAGGAACATGGGCTTGGGGTTACTTAAAGACATTTGTTCGAGAGAGTGGTATATCTGAAAAGTTTCACTAAGGCATGGACACTGTGACAGGAAAGTTGCTTCACTGGATATCAGATGTTAGTTAACTTTTTCTTTTGGTTTTTTTCGAGACAGGGTTTCTCTGTGTAGCCCTGGTTGTCCTGGAACWCACTCTGTAGACCAGGCTGGCCTCGAACTCAGAAATCCACCTGCCTCTGCCTCCCAAGTGCTGGGATTACAGGCATGYGCCACCATGCCCGGCGCCTGTTAGTTAACTTTCTATTTCCTATATACTCTAGCCTACTACTCCTAAGGCCACACTCCACTGGAAGTCTGAATGAAGTAATTTCTCATATCACAGGTGAGCGTCTTATGACAGCCACTGTAGAGGGGGTTAACAGACTCAATACCAATTTCTAAGCTCTTTGTATCTGTTCGCTTGTTTTTTTTTTTTTCTTCTTTCCTTGCCAACTTATATCACCGATCAACACAGTCACCTCTATTTTATAATGAACAATGGCTGCCATGCTTAGTGGAAAATGGCTGCTTTCTAACACTGCATCAATTCTTCCATTCATTCAGTCACATCACTTGCAGTGCTCCTGCTCTTTGAAGAGCTGACACATAACAGTAGGTACAGCCAGAAAATAGTCTATTAATTCCATAAGATTTGTGTCATGACTGGACCAGAGGCTACATCTTGACTGGATAGTGGATTGAATTATCATGCAGATGAGTCCTTAGTGAAAGTAATCAGCAAAGGACTATCTTACCCTATSTAAGCTGGCAAGCACAGTTGGAGTTTCCAAGTCAAGTCCAGCATGACATATCCATATTATGTAAGACATTGTGTCTTTGTTACAAGTTCTTATCACTTATTCTGGCATACATTCAACTGTAGCACCCATATCCTGTTTGGTATGGAGGGCCTTATATTATGCTCAAATCTGTATTAGTGTATTAAATTTTAGTTATATTAGTTCATCACGTGTCTTCTATCCATCTATTAGGTAAAGAATATTTATTCTCCTTTTGTCCAAACTATGGGCTCTGGTGGATATAAATAATTTCAGTGTGGCAAGACCATATGAGGGTGTTTCCTATGATTTTTCTCTGTTAATATGCCTCTAGTTTCTGTTTTCATGGGTTAAAAAAAACAATAAAAGCATTAGTCATAGGACAAATGTGATATAGATTCCAATAAGAACACAACATTTAAAAGTATACTAGACAGCGGAACTTTAGAAGTTTGATTTCTAAGGGTTTTTTTTTTCCACTTACCACTGCTCGGCATTGGTCTTATCTCTCATCACCACCCCAAACACCTTTTTGATGGGTGAGTGATGAGTCCAGGTAGGAATACTAGCAACCTTAGTAATAGTGTGCATTTGGAGAATCATGATTTAAAGTCTTTTCCATATATGTTCATGCCAGTCAGCTCTGAAGTGGGAAAACAATACAGCATCTCAGACTTAGAATGGTCAGGCCAGCAGTACCAAACTATTTGAGCAGCCTGGACCCAAGAGAAAATCTTATCCAAGGTTAATTGCAATTCTTTTAAGGACTCAGAGGATGAAGTGGGGCAATCTGATAACATTCCAGCATGCACCAGCATGGAAAGTGGTTAACCATAGTTTATTTTATGTAGTATAAACTCTTCTTGGGACGAGTACAGTGAACTATAAGGAGGGCAGAAGGAAAGAGGCCAACCAAGTAACTACTAGGTCTAAGAGTATATTTAATTAACATCTTTCTAGAAGTACTATTCATCTCTTCTATTGTCCTGAGCTCCTAGGCTGATACATGCAGCAGGGTTTCCAATTTATGTTAAGACTCTTAAAGAGCAATTGAGATAATTTGGCCATGGCCATTGTCAGACCCCTGAGATATGCAGAGGACAAATCTGGGAATAGTTTTCATTATTAATATCTTAGCAACAACCTGGTCCATTTCCAAATTCAGAATAGAAAGATCTCTATTCAGTGCCTGATGTCAGCAAAGACAATCAGATATTTGTAGACATATAGAATCTTTAGTTCCCAAGATTCATCAGTGCCTTGACTTCATTATCCTAGGGAAAGCAGGTCCTTATTTGCATTTACCTGTTAGAGGTCAGGCATGGGTCTTCAATGCTCTGAAATCACTGTCCACATAGCCAGGCATGAGAGGAGATGAGTTCTGAGATCTTATGTAACAAGTGCACGGAGAGATGCAAGAAAATTAGTCAATTTGGTCCAGGACCTTAGGAATGCAGATTCTTCTGTCTAGAGAGCTCCACTGTTTACTAATGCTCTCTTGAGCTCCCAAGTCAAAATATCACTTACTCTCTTCTGGATTGTACTTCTCTATATGTACTCTTGGTACATCTCTACCAAAGCAGAGTAGGGTTCAGGTACAGCAGATAGTTTCAGGATAGTCTTGTGTTCCCAAGAGCAGCCTTTTTTGGTGACTTCTGTTCAGGGGCTTTTTATGTTTGGTATCCTGGCTAGCGTATTATGGCCAGGTTAGTTGGCAGGCAGATGACCTCCAGCAACTGAATAACTTTTGTTTTTCACAGTCCTCTTCTGATTGTTTATRTGTCTGGCCATGAACATGAGCCAAAGTAAAAACGTATTAGCTGCCTGTAAATTTTCACCTTTTTTCTTTCAGTCCATCTTAAAGCTGGTATCAAGGCAATTATTTATTCTTTCTGGGTGGGTGTGCCTCTGGGCAAGGCTTGTGCAGAAATGACTCTCTTATGACTTGTGACCACCACTGACCTTCATATCTCATTCCTTCTTGAACGAAGCTGTTGCCTGTCTGTGCAAAGAGCCACATCTCTGTTGGTAATAGCAAAGTCTGTCATGTTGGAATGTACACCTTGAATAATGGCTAGCATCTCCAGGCAGTCGTGGATGGGCTCCTCAGGGTCATCATCCAGAAGCAGAGTGGCAAAATTGATGGCCCAGGATTTATAAGGACAGTCTGCATTCATATAAAGAAGGACTTGATACCAAGTCAGGACATTTGACATCCACCTGTTGAAGGTATTTCTTATCTGGGTTTTCATAGTATGTGGAGCTGTTGCAGTTAGAGTCTGGCCAAGTATGAGTTTGTCAGTTTATTTTAAAAGAATTGCAGTAGGTGCAATTGCTCTGAAACATTGGGATTATCCAGAGGCTACATGATTCAATCGCTTTAAGATCACTATTGGTTTTTCCAGGTACCCAGGGTCTGAGTCAGGAATCCCTAGAGAATGCCCTTTCTTTCATGGACATAAAGATAAAAGGGCTAAGTAACATCAGGTAGAGTGAAGGCAGAGGCCTGTACAAGGGACTCTTTTAAGTTCTCTTTCTCTCTCCCTCTTCCTCTTTCTCTTCCTCTATTTTTCTCTTTAGCCTTGGCTGTCCTGGAGCTCACTCTATATACCAGATGGTCTTGAAATCATAGATCTACCTGCCCCTGCCACCMTATTGCTAGGAGTAAAGGAGTGGACCATCACCTCTTGGTTTCTTTTATGTTCTAAATGGTCTGTTTATGTTCTTTAGTCCTTTCCAAAGGGATGTTGCCTCTGGCTGTGAAAGAGTATAAGGTTTTTGGCAATTTCAGCAAATCCAGGTGTCCAAATATATTCAACAGCTCTCAAAACCTCCCTAACTTTTTTCCTGGCAGCTGGATCTGGGATTTGCATTATGGCCACTATGTGGGCCTGGGTCAGCAGCCTTTTCTCTTCTTTCAGTATGTATTTGAAATAGGTATAAGGAAGAGAGAAAAATTCTGCTTTCGTTTTAGAAACATCATTGCCTAACTGGGCAAGAGTTTCCAAAAAGGATGTGAGTGACTCTCAAACAGTCATCCTTGTCTTTAGTGGGTAATAATAAATTATCCAAATATTAAAACAAGGTTACTTCAAGGTACTTACTGCAGTAGAGTCTTAAATCCTTGATGAATGCTCACTGAAGATGATGGGAGAGTTTTTGAAAACTTGATGCAGTCTTGTCCAGATGARTCGTCCTGATATCCCCAGTTCAGGGTCAGATGATTCAAATGCATAGCTGGGCTGACTTAATTTTGATGGGGGGGGGGATGGAAAAGAATGCATAAAGTGTAAACTTTATGTTCTGATGGTAATAGACTGAGCAAAGTGTACGGAAATATGCCTGCTTCAACAAGTTACCTTACAAACCTTAATTCCTTCCATGGCTTCCGAGTTGATTAAGTATTTCTTGACTCAAATGGGTACTTCCCCAGATGTTAGTTGCTCTATGATGGGTGGCACATGTTTGACAATCCATGAGAAGTGTCCTGTGCCCCAACTGTAAGAATTTCCTGACTCAGCAGCTCTTTTCCATTCTTCTGTGGAATCAGTTGAATGTTGGAGGAGCAGATAATTCTCACTTATTGGACAGATGATGGTTAAAGCCTGAGTACAAGGTTTGACAATTTCAGACAACCCAGGTATCCAAAGATGGCAATATCCAACAGCTCCCAGAAATTCCTCAGTGTTTTTCTTGGTGGTTGGGTTGGGGCAGAAAGAGGGGGTATCTGTTACCAACATAGGCATTTATTCTTCAAATGACCCATTTCTTTTCAATAGGCCCATTGATCTTTTCAAAAACCTTTCCTWTTTTATCATAGGGTGTTGAGCAGAGTTGAAAGTGGCTGGGGCTTATAGAGTAGCCAGTTGAGCCTACTTCATCTTTTTCATTTGTTTCATTTGTTTCGGCCATCTCTGCTGTAAAACACTTTCTAGGCTATTTTTTAATAGTTGTGATGTGCTCTTTAATGCAAACCCATCTATCATTTGTAGTTTTCTATGTAGGTCAGGGGTGACTGGATAACAAAAGGCAGGTTAATCACTTTGAGATTTGCCAGCCCTTTGGGTCTGTAGGTATGTATAATTGGTAGGCATCCAGGACGAATTCCAGGAAAGCTGATGGTCATTCATCTGTTTCACATGTTTTACATGTGCTACCATAGATAGGTTAGTAGCCTTTTGGGCTGCCCATTTCATCCCTTCTAACAACGTGGTTGTACCTACTGAGTGACCTCCTAATTTCCTCTGTGTTGTAGTTACATTTGGTTTTTCCATCTTGACAGAGCATGGTCAATTGCCTCTAGTCTTTGGTCATCAGTGATTAAAGCTATTCTGGGGAATACTTAGTTGCTTTCATGAGAATCTCATCCATCTCTTCAATAGTAAAGAAGGTATAGAGATTCTCCTGAAAGTCATCTCAAATGGGGAGGTGAATGAGAAACAGAATCAATTAGAGAACTCAAGGAATCAGGGCTAGTGTTGAAAGGAGGAATTGTGGTTCTTCTACTTGTACATATCTGAAACGGATGAAGGGACACAGAGGTGGATATTGTCAGGAAACATCTGTTGGGGAGCAAGGATGGTTTGGGTAGGGGAAAAGACATGGAGAGCTATGGACGAGGTAGGGGAAGAGAAAACAGGGGAGTAGGAAAGAACGAGGTAGCAGAATAGGGGTTGAAGGAAACAGCAGGGTAGGGTGGGAACATAGAAGGCGATGAAGGGTCAGAATACGGGCATGGTTGTGGGGTCTATAGTGGCTAAAATAGAGGTYGAAGTGGGGAGGGAAGTGGGAATAATGATGGTTATATGGAGGGATTCTTCCTCCTGTTATTCATGCAGAATGGTTTTAGAGGAGGCTCTTGGGTAGAGCTCACTACCTCTAAGGGACCACTAGCTGACAATCAAGGCTTGGCTACCTTTTGTGTTGTGTCACAGGGTCATGGGTGGAAATTGCTTTAGCCCAAAGTAACATGTATCCAATCTGATCTGGGTGGCTAGGTTACCAAGAGTGACATTCACCACTGTCCAGGCTATCTGAGAATCAGAAGTGCCCCTGGGGCTGGTCAACCCTGAATGTGTGTCATTCAAATTCACAGAATGTTTTGAGATGACTCTTGATAATAGAATAATCATAATATTTCTTGACTATACTGGGGTAAAGCTTGTCTAAACTGGTTAGGAAACAGGCGAGAAGGCTGTTAGGTTAGCTAGTCTTATTATCCATACTGTCCATCAGATCTGTTACTCCAAGTCCAATATAAACAAATTAACACAGAACAGAGAAAACATAAGAGACGATAACAATAAAAATGAAACCAAAGATTAGATTTTCAAGAAAAGACAACCAAGACACAAAATCAGACCAAGAACTGTAGATAGGTAGTGCAATATCGGGCTTTTTACTCTAAACATGAGCTTGCTGGGTTTGCTCAACTGAGGTCAGGATCCCAACAGAACCCTATGGCAAAGAAAATTACTGTGATTTACTGGGGTAGTCTACACAACTGCTTGCTGCTTTTCTTAGCATGCCAGGTCACTCTGATACTCCATGAAACCTAAAGTACACCTCAGAGCTTTACAATGTCTCAAGGTGTGCAACTTAGGAGACAGCCCTTCAGCCTCACAGTCCTGGAATGAAGATTTCACTTTAGCCTTGGGATCTGTGGTTTTACATTGCTGGGACCTCCAAAAAATGTAACTCCCACTGGGCAAGAATAAGACCACCATCACAATTTTTGAGCAAAATTTGAAGCACAAAATTTTTATTTAGATGGACCAAAGAGATTATCAGAGTTTACCTCTAAAGTCAAGTTAAAGAGAGCAACATTGAGTCGTTTTAAGAAGTATAATCACTAGCAGTGAGTGCAAAACAGGTTATGAGAAATGTTAGAACATGAGAAAAGTTAGAAAGTGCTGAAAATCTAAAAAAGGAGAATAATCAAAAGAACAACAACAACAAAAATCTTCTCAAAACAAACAAAAACAAAAACAATACCAACTCATCTCCCCAAAACCRGTCAATATCATGTAGTCACTGATTAGGGATGGTTCTCAAAAGCAAGTAAAGTTCATGGGTTTGGGCAAGTCAGGTTCTAGAAAACAAAAACTTAAAAGCAGAAATTTAGACCYTATAGTAAAAAGAAACGTATTTTTTGACAATACAACAAAATGGCTCTTGTCTTCAAAATGGAGTCAAGCTGGGTTCTCACCATCAAGGCTTTTTCTGTAGAAAGCCAGAAGTGAGTTACTAACAAATTTACTGTATGAGTCCAAACAGATTTCTTTGATACATTGCAAGAAGGTGATAACCAGATCAAATAAGTTCCCAGGAGACATTTGACAGTTTCTCTCTGTTTTGGCACATGTGGATATGGAAGTCAAGGAGTAGCTTTAACACCAGGAAGAGCAGGGGGTCCCTCAAGCCACTATGAGTTCTATTAATTTAAAACTATAGAAAGTTATCCTGTGTAGGGAAGCCCTATGTATCCTCATTGCTCTCCACTGTATAATTTTGAGTTGTAGTGACAGGGAGAAGGAAACATTCAACATCAACCCTTGTACACATTTAGGTATTTATTTCTACACAGACATGACATTTGAAAAGTGACTTTCTTTATATTTATATTTATTTTAAGAATTATTTCTGTGTTTTTAATTGCTTAGTAGTATACCATTGTGTAAATATACCACATTTTCTGTATCCATTCAAATGCAGTCACTGATAAGTGGATATTAGTCCAGAAGCTCTGAATACCTAAGACTCAATTCACATATCATTCCCAAGAAGAAGGAAGGAGAGGGCCTTGGTCCTGGAAAGGCTTGATGCAGCAATGTAGGGGATTCTAGGACAGAGAAGTGGGAGGGGGTTGATTGGGGAATGGGTGGAGGGAAGAGGGCTTATGGGACTTAAGGGGAGGGGGGAACCAGGAAAGGGAAAATCATTTGGAATGTAAACAAAGAATATAGAAAATAAAAAACAAAAAAGAATAATTTCTGTGTTTTGCAAACATTCGAAATTAAACATAAATTTGAAATACACTAATCTAGTCATTGTCTACAAGTAACTTAATATCTTGAGAATTTCTGATCATAGTTCCTCTGGTTGTTTCATCTTCAAGTCTGATAAAATAAACATGATTGAATAGAATAAAGATAGAATGTTGTCATAAAAATGAAACCATAGTCTGAAACTGTCAATTCACCACGGTAATGTCATGCACCTTTCCTTTGCCAAACACTTCAGAGTTTTCTTTAATTTGATAATTTAAAAAGCCCTATGAATAGTTGGGGTCTTCATAATTATCACCAAGAATGTAACATCATAGATATTCCACCTCACTTTTTTTCAATTGTAGAACTGCAGGGACTGGATCTATATTCTTCAGGATCAGTGCTAGTAGAGGTTGTTGCTTTCATTTATAAAGAAAGCTTTGCCTTCATCATAGAGGCTTTAGGAATTTTATTTTATTTACTTTTATGTTTCTATATAACACCCAAACCTAAAGTTTTTATAGTAGTCAATGATATTTTCTTTACCAGTTTACATTTCATCAACTGGACAGACTCAGACCTCTAACTTATTAGTTTAAACCCTCAAGGAAAAAAGAAACATACAAATGTCAAATTAAAAAAAAACCTGTTATACTATCATGACATTATTCTGAAAATTTATTTTATGAAATAAGGTTTAGAATTGCAAATAACACAGATCTTTGGCAAAGCAATTGAAAATTATCAACACTCAGAAGTGTTAAAGAATTTTGCATGGAAAAATCCCTACACTGGTAGAAATTCATTTGATACATGCATGGGATACTCAAAAAATAAATTAAAATATTTTGAATACACCCTATATAAATAAATTTCCTAAAGCATATATATTACAAATAATACTTTTAACTACAAAAACAAAATAGCATTGTTAGATAATACATATCATAGACTTTTACTTTTCTCAACCCAAAGTGTCTCTCTAATTCCATTTTATATACAATCTCTTCTCATTTGAGAGATATTCACAGATATACTCAAGAGTTTCGGTTTTCTATTGTATAAAATAATCTTATGGCTGTTATTATTTCCTTTTGGGGTTATTGTGATTTAAAAATAAAGGCAAATATTTATCAATATTGAACAAATTTCCAAAGCATCTAAATCACATATCCACTGGTGCTGTCTATATGAGATTTCAGAATTGAAAATTTAACTACATCGATTCAGGACAAACAACTTATAGAAAAGTTTTGTATTGGAGTTATTACGGTTGACTCCTAAATTCTTGTATGTTCATTCCAGATAAATCTCACAATATTATCAATATTGCCTTCATGAAATGTTCAGGAGTTGCCCTGTGCATTGGAGGTTATGTAGACACAACATTCATTTCTACCTAGTATATTGTGCAACACCCTATTTTGACATCAATTCAATTAAGACAATTTTGGCATTTCTCTCAGAGAAGGAGAAGACCCTTTTGTGTCAGCTCTAAATCTGTGTATTTATTATATACATATGCAAATAATTTCTTAGATCTATGGTTATAAAATTCTTTAACTCTTTTGTTTATTTCTTTGACTGAGGCTTGAACAAATGTCAGTTCACTCCAGATAGGGGACTGATCACACCAAAGCAAACATCTGAGCCTAACCAGTAATAAAATATACTGGGCTCACTTTGAGAAAAATGGTTTACTTACAAGACCATAGTCCTGTCAGAGAAAACAGCCAGAGCAGAGTAGCTATTTTTCAACATTTCATCCTCTTCTTCACTCTGGCTATTTCATTTTTGTGGGAACTTCTCTTCAATGTTCCCATTTAGTAAGATGGGGGTAATACAAGTGTTTGATGATTTACTATGTATTTGGCTAACTTGCAATGCAATTTTTATGAGTCTGCTAATATCCATGGAATGCTATAAACTGCTCATTGCTAAACAGTAATGAGTAATGCATGGGCGTAAATATGGATGTTAAGAAGACAATTCAGTGGGCATAAAATGTCCACATGGCAAAGGCCTCCATGTCGGATGCTAGGGCACCCCCAACCACAGATTTCTGGTCAGGCTTATAGTACTATTATGATTTCTGTTTAATCAGAAAGTAAACTGTTATGTACTCATAGTATTTAGATCACTCTTGATTGAGTAGTCACATAGTGCATGCCTTGGATATTGTGTTAGCATATATTTGATTAGGCCCATTTAGACATATCACTTCAATTGCAAAATGAGTGCTTTCTGGAATTATGGAATTCAATCAGTATAGTTGGAGTTTACAGGTCAATCCTAGCTCTCTATATATCATCTACTGCAGAGATAGCATATGGTGTCTTCAGGAAGTCTCTTGCCTTTTATTTCTGGCACATCACTAGTGGCAATATCTTGTGTTATGTGGAGATCCACAGAGACTTTACTTGTAACACATAGGACGCCTCAAACTAGATACAGGCATATTTCAATAACCTTATGCCTTTTCTGTATATCTTTTCCCTCTGGGCCTAGAACCTTTTTTCAAATTAGTAATCACTGTCTGCTCTTCCAGGCTATTTCTACAGTCTCCAAAACACTAGATGTTAGCATTGTGTAGCAAGCATTTGAATTGCACATTCAAATTCTTATAGATGATATACAGGAACTCAGAAGGCCTACTCCAAGAACATGTAACTCAGTATTGATACTCATTATCAAGGGAAATATTAACAAAAGTTAGCAATTTCCAACAAAGTATGAAATGGTTTCATCACTTTTTCCAATCAAACAGCAATTTTGGTTACAACAAGATAGATAGGAAGAAGCAATTATGTTTCTGAGCTTTGGCAACATACTAGTAGTTCTCATTAGACATTAGCTTTGTAGGGTAATTGTACAGTGCCAAGGATCTGTCTAGTTGGGACAGTTTAAAGTGCCTGGCCTGACAAATGGTGGATATGGACCAAGAACTGAATTTATCAACTTCATCCTGCCACTTCTGCTGGCTCTCTATGATTGACCTCAAATTGTCCTTCTTGGCAATAGCACTTTATCAGTCAAATCTGTCTGTTGAAAGAACCMAGAGTTGCATGAACAATGTTCACACACATAGACTTTCATTTCCTCCAAATACATTGTGTTCAACAGACATTTTATACCCTCAGACAATGTTTTCCAATTCTGGGATACTTCCTGTGTCCCAGCAGTACATCTACTGTTAGCAGAGTTTCCTTCACTTTGATTGATTGAGTGTCTGTGTGTGTGTGTGTGTGTGTGTGTGTGTGTGTTTGGCACACATGCACATCTTGGCATGCACATTCAGAAATCAGAGGAGAAT
>BDUI01005230.1:6632-16960 GCA_002335545.1 Apodemus speciosus
TAAAGAATATATCCAATAAAAAATTCTGTTCCCTACTTTTTAATAGGGTTATTTGGTTCTCTGGAGTCTAACTCCTTGAGTTCTTTGTATATATTGGATATTTGCCCTCTTTTGGGTGTAGGATTTCTGGTATAAGGATTGATGTCTTCCCAATCCTTTGGTTGCCATTTTGTCCTTTTGACAGTTTCCTTTGCCTTACAGAAGCTTTGTAATTTTATGAGGTCTTATTTGTCAATTCTTGATCTTAGAGCATATGCCATTGGTGTTTTGTTTAGGAATTTTTCTCCTGTGGCCATGTGTTCACGACTTTTCCCCACTTTCTCTTCTATTAAATTCAGTGTACCTGCTTATATCTGGAGGTCCATGGTCAACTTGCACTTGAGCTTTGTACAGGGGGATAAAAATGGATGGATTTGCATTCTTCTACATGTTGGCCACCAGTTGAACCAACACCATTTTTTTGAAAATGCTGTCTTTTTTCTGGATTGTTTTAGCCCTGTTATCAAAGATCAAATGAACATAGGTGTGTGGGTTCATTTCTGGGACTTCAGTTCTATTCCAGTGATCTACCTGCCTGTCTCTGTACCAATACCATGCAGATTTTAGCACTATTGCTCAGTAGTATACATTGAGGTCAGGCATGGTGATTCCACAAGAAGTTCTTTTAATGTTGAGAATAGTTGTTGCTATCCTGAATTTGTTTTTATTACAAATGAATTTGGGAATTGCTCCTTTTAACTCTATGAAGAATTGATTTGGAATTTTGATTGGGATTGCATTAATTCTGTAGATTGCTATGGCAAGATGGCCATTTTTACTATATTAATACTGCCAATYCATGAGCATGGGAGATCTTTTCATCTTCTGAGTTCTTCTTTGATTTCTTTCTTCAGAGACTTTAAGTACTTGTCATACAGATCTTTTACTTGTTTGGKTAGAGTCGCACCGAGATACTTTATATTGTTTGTGGCTATTGTGAAGAGTGTCATTTCCTTAATTTCTTTCTCATCCTGTTTATCATTTGAGTATCAGAAGGCTACTGATTTGCTTGAGTTAATTTTATTTTATTTTTTTATTGAATATCGTCTTCATTTACATTGCCAAAGGTAAAACCTTTCCCTTTTTCCCCCCTCCCCAAAGACCCCCAACCCCTCCTCCCTCCCCCTGTCTCCACCCGGCACACTCCCACCTCCCTCCTCTAGATTTCCCTTTGTTGGGGCCTCTGTTGAACCTTTACCTGACCAAGGACCATTCCTCCCACTGATGCTCAACAAGGCCTTCCTCTGCCACATTTTTGGCAGGAACCATGTGTGCCCCTTGGTTGATGGTCCAGTCCCTGGGAGTCTTGGGGCATCTGGGTGGCCGAAATCATTGTTCTTCCCATGGGGCTGTAAACCTCTTCAGCTCCTCCAGACCATCTTCCAGCTCCTCCATTGGGGGATCCCATGCCCTGTTCAACAGTTGGTTGCTAGCATCTGCCTCTGTATTTGTAAGGCTCTGGCAGGGCCCCTCCTGAGACAACCATGGCATGCTCCTTTTGGTATACACTTCTTGTTGTCCATAGTAGTGTCAGGGTGTGGTGACTTTATAGAATGAATCCCCAGGTCTCTGGGTGTCCTTTACTTCAGTCTGTGCTCCACACATTGTTTCCCTTCTTGCTCCTGTGAGTATTTTGTTCTCTTTCTTAGAGGAACCAACCCGTACTGAAGTCCTCCTTCTTCCTGAGCTTCCTGTGCTGGGTGAATTGCAACTTGTTTATTTTGAGCTTTAGGGCTAACATCCACTTATTAGTGAGTGCATACCATTTGTGTTCTTTTGTGATTGGGTTGCCTCACTCAGGATGATACTTTCTAGTTCCATCCATTTGCCTAAGAATTTCATGAATTCTTTGTTTTTAATAGCTGGATAGTACTCCATTGTGTGTATATACCACAGTTTCTGTATCCATTCCTCTGTTGAGGTACATTTGGGTTCTTTCCAGCATCTGGCTAAAAAAGGCATCAATGAGTTAATTTTATATCCAGCTACTTTGCTGAAGTTGTTTATCAGCTGTAGGAATTCTCTGGTGGAGTTTTTTGGGATGCTTAAGTATATTGTCATATCATCAGCAAATGGTGACATTTTGACTTCTTCTTTTCCAGTTTCTATCCCTTTGACCTCCTTTTGTTGTCTAATTGCTATAGATAGAATTTCAAGTACTATATTAAATAGATAGCAAGAGAGAGGGCAGCCTTGTCTACTTCCTAATTTTGGTGCAACTGCTTCAAGTTTCTCTCCATTTAGTTTGATGTTGGTTACTGGTTTGTTATACATTGCTTTTACTGTGTTTATGTATGGGCCTTGAATTCCTGATCTTTCCAAGACCTTTAACCTGATGAGATGTTGAATTTTGTAAAATGCTTTCTCAGCATCTAAGGAAATGATCACATGGATATTTTTTTCATTGAGTTTGTTTATGTAGTGGATTAAGTTGATGGATTTCCATAGATTGAACCATCCCTTCAGCCCTAGGATGTAGCCTACTTGATCATGACGAATGATCATTTTAATGTGTTCTTGGATTCAGATCAAAAGAATTATATTGAGTATTTTTGCATTGGTATTCATAAGAGAAATTGGTCTGAAATTCTCTTTCTATTACAGATGGTCATGCGCCACCATGTGGTTGCTGGGATTTGAACTCAGGACCTTCAGAAGAGCAGTCAGTGCTCTTAACCGCTGAGCCATCTCTCCAGCCCTGAAATTCTCTTTCTTGTCACTTCATAGAACAAGTTGGGTAGTGTTCCTTCTGTTTCTATGTTGTGGAATAGTTTGAAGAGTATTGGTATTAGGTCTTCTATAAAGGTCTGATAGAATTCTGCACTAAATCCAAATGGTCGTGGGCTTTTTTTGGTTGAAAAACTTTTAATGAATGTTCCTATTTCTCTAGGGGTTATGAGACTGTTTATATGGTTTATCTGATCCTGATTTAACTTTGGTATTTGGTGGCTGTCTACAAAATTGTCCATTTCTTCCAGATTTTTCAGTTTTGTTGAGTATAGGCTTTTGTAGTAGGATCTSATAATTGTTTTTTAATTTCCTCAGTTTCTTTTGTTATGTCTCCCTCTTCATTTCTGATTTTTTAAATTAGTACATTGTCTCTGTGTACTCTGGTTAGTCTTGCTAAGGGTTTATGTCTTGTTGATTTTTCTCAAAGAACTAGCTGCTGGTTTTGTTGATTTTTTTTTTATAGTTCTTTTTGTTTCTACTTGGTTCATTTCAGTCTTGAGTTAATTGTTTCCTGCCTTCTACTCCTCTTGAGTGCATTTGCTTCTTTTTTCTAGATCTTTCAGGTGTGGTGTTAAGCTGCTARTGGATGCTCTCTCCAGTTTCTTTTTGGAGGCACTTAGAGCTCTGGATTTTCCTCTTAGCACTTCTTTCATTGTGTCTCATAAGTTTGGGTATGTTGTGCCTTCATTTTTATTAAATTCTAAAAAGTTTTTAATTTCTTTCTTTATTTCTTCCTTGGCCACGTTATCATTGAGTAGAGAATTATTCATTTCCCATATGTATGGATTTTTTTTGTTTTTTTGTTTTGTTTTGTTTTGTTTGTTTTTGTTTTGGTGCAATTCTGATTGTTCTGCATTTATATGTTACTTGAGCTTTTCCCCTTGCTGATTTTAATATTTTTCTTTGTTTTATATATTTAGTGTTTTGACTATTATGTGACAGGAGGAATTTCTTTTCTAGTCCAATCTATTTGGATTTCTGTAGTCTTGTGTGTTTATGTGCATCTGTTTCTTTAAGTTAAGGAAGTTTTATTCTATAAATTTGTTGAGATATTTACTGGTCCTTTAAGTTGGGAATCTTCCCTCTCTTCTATACATATTATCCTTTGGTTTGGTCTTCTCATTGTGTCCTGAATTTCCTGGATGTTTTGGGTTAGGAGCTTTTTGCATTTTGCAAAATCTTTGACTATTGTGTCAATGTTTTCTATGTTATCTTCTTCTATCTCTTGTATTCGTTGGTGATGCTTCCATCTATGACTCCTGGTCTCTTTCCTAGATTTACTAACTCCAGGCTTGTCTCCCTTTGTGATTTCCTTATTGTTTCTATTTCCAGTTTTAGATTCTGGATGGTTTTGTTCAGTTCCTTCACCCGTTTTGTTGTGTTTTCCTGTAATTTTTTAAGGGATTTTTGTGTTTCCTCTTTAAGGGCTTCTAAATGTTTATCTGTGTTTTCTTGTATTTCTTTAAGGGAGTTATTTATTTATTTCTTAAAGTCCTCTCTCATCATCATGAGATGCAGTTTTAAGTCAGTCTTGTTTTTCTGGTGGGTTGACTTAACCAGGGCTCACTGTGGTGGGAGAACTAGTTCTGATGATGATAAGTAGCCTTGGTTTTTGTTGCTTGTGTTCTTGTCCTTGCCTTTCACCATYATGTTATCCCTTGTGTTAACTGGTCTTGCTGTCTCTGACTGATGCTTGTCCCTCCTACAAACCTCTGTGTCAGTACTCCTGAGAGACAAGTTCTCCCTGGGAGGGATTTAGGTATGAAGAGATATGGTACAGGGTCAGCTCTGCAGTGAAGACAGAAATCAGTAGGATCCTATCAGATGTTCCTTGATTCCTGTGTCCTGATGGCTCTGGGAGGGTCTCTCTTGGGTCAGGAATTTGAAGAGAATTGGTGGCCGTACCTGTGCTCATAGGTGTGTAGACACTCCTGCAAGACCAGCTCTCTCCTGGAGGCATTTGTGTATATAGGACTGTGGCAAAGGATCAGCATATCTAACCCGGAAGGCTCCTCTCACAGGCTGCTCTTCATTTCCTGCATCCTGAGGTTTCTCAGAGGGTCCCTCTGTGGAGCAGTGGTGGTTGTACCTGTGCCCAAAGGCTTGTCAGCACTCCTGAAAGGCTATCTCTTTCCTGGAGCTATTTAGATATTGAGCCCTGTGGCCTGCTCAGGCTATTTTGAATGCATAATAACTAGAGTGAATTCCATATCAATTAACAAATTCATCAGTTCATTAAAATACTGTTTCTGGAATGGAAACTAAAACTGAGAAACAAAGAAGAATTATCTTTTGGTATTTAGATGCAATAAATATGAAYTGTTGGTTTTTAATTAATACTTCTCTTAAGATAGTGTATGATGTAATATGTTTGCATAAGTTTATTTAAAATGTAACAGAGGAACATAAATGAGTAGAATTGATATTCCAACTACAAAATGCTAAAATAAACAATAGAGATACCTTTTAACATTTCTTCTGCTAAATAACACTTTACAGTATGTTAGTTCATAAGGTACTTAGTATTACAGATACTGTAGCAGTTAGATCTGGGATACTTCCTGTAATTGTGTCTTCTGGAAGAAAAATTAAGAAAGCTGGAAAGACAAGATTTAGATTTTGAGTGCTAGAAACCTCTATATTGTTTGCCTAATCTCAATTCTCAATGTGCTTTTTAATATTGACTATTCATCTAAATATTGAGAAGCATTCAATGACTAGTAATCTCTCTTCTGGTAGTGTCCTTATGTTTCCACAAATGATTGGCATGTGGTATAACAAAGGGAAGGAAAAGAACCATCCAGAACAGTTCTCAGTCCAACAGCCTGAGGACCTGGATAGACAAGAGGGAATACAATAAGAAGACCATGATAGTCTCACTCTACTATCTCTACTCCTGAAATGAGTAGCTCTGTACTGCCATGCCACAAAATGATCTGCCTCTTCATAGATGAAAAGCTTTGAAGACATACAAAAATCAAATCTTTCCCACTTTATTTTTTCAGCATTTGTCACAACATCAGCTAAAACCTACTATCCAAGAAAAATTGAGTAGCTTTGTCAAAATTTTACAACTATTTGGAAAAATGGAATAAAAAATAATTTCATACCTGTTATTCAATNAGTTTTAACATATTACATTTAATATTCATGTTGTAACTCACTAATCACAACTTGTTCTCAAAACTCTGAGGCAGATATATCAGATATGACATAATATACTGACAAAATATAACAATTATTCTGGTAATTTATTTGGTGTCATGAGTGATTCCTTTAGAATTTAGACCTGTAAGGTTTGTATGTTATACATGAGATTATGAACTTTTTCCAGAATACAGCCAACACCATACCTTGGCATCTAGTTTTAATCTTGAGTCTTCTGGATATGGAGTTTTATGTGTATTAACCCAGTAGTCTTTTTTGTAAAGTCAGGATTAGCCTGGAATGGGCTTTTGAAACCACAAACCCCAAATGGCACACCTACTCCGATGGGGCAAGACCTCCTAATCCATCCCAAAGAGTCCACCAACTGGGAACCAAACATTCAAATCCATGAGACTACAGGAGCTATTCCCATTCAAACCACTGCATGCTCTACATTTGCAGATAGGCTTTGCAGGATAAGAAGCAATCACTTTTCTACATATAAAACTTTCATTGACCCCCGTTGATGCTGAACATTTTCTGCTGTTTAAAAGTACAGAATTAGACTGATCTCAACCGCCCCCCAGAGATAAATATGCATAACTTTAACCAAAAATTCAAAAGGTAAGCGTGRTATGTATAGGCAAAATATTATAGGTAAATTGTCTCAAAGGAAACAGACTTTATAAATGTAAAAGAACTATCAGGTTGAATAGGAAGAGTTATTTAGAGAGTTAGTCAGTTTCATAATCTGATAATAAATTATAAAAAAAAAAAAACCCAAAGATTAAAGAGGAATCTGGACCCTAGGTCACAGTTAAAGTGTAAACTTCAGGAGTATAGAAGCCATTATTGTGTTTGCTTTATTTTCTCTCAAGTACCTAAAAGCATGTTTTATCTGTAGTAGCTAGCTGTCTAATGAAAAACAACAAAAATTGACACTGGATGAATGGATATATTAACATGAYATAAATTAATAAAAAACAATGTTAAAGTTAAGAATTATAGTTTATGGCCATTTTCGCAGAGCTAAATAATTTTCACCTGAAGAATTTTGAATGGCTGAGAAGCACCTTAAGAAATGTTCAACGTCATTAGTCATCAGGGAAATGCAAATCAAAACAACCCTGAGATTTCTCTTCACACCAGTCAGACTGACTAAGATTAAAAACTCAGGAGATAGCAGGTGTTGACTAGTATGTGGAGAAAGAGGAACACTCCTGCACTGCTGGTGGGATTGCAAGCTGGTGCAACCACTCTGGAAATCAGTCTGGCAGTTCCTCAGAAAACTGGGCATGACACTTCCAGAGGACCCTGCTATACCACTCCTGAGCATATACCCAGAGGATTTCCTGGCATGCAATAAGGACACATGCTCCGCTCTGTTCATAGCAGCCCTATTTATAATAGCCAGAAGCTGGAAAGAATGTCCCTCAATGGAGAAATGGATACAGAAAATGTGGTATATTTATACAATGGAGTACTACTCAACAATTAAAAACAATGAATTCATGAAATTCTTAGACAAATGGTTGGAACTGGAAAATATCATCCTAAGTGAGGTAACCCATTCACAAAAGAATACACATGGAATGCAGTCACTGATAAGTGGATATTAGCCCAGAAGCTCTGAATACCCAAGACACAATTCACATATCAAATCATTCCCAAGTAGAAGGAAGGAGAGGCTCCTGGCCCTGGAAAGGCTTGATGCAGCAATGTAGGGATTAACAGGACAGAGAAATGGGAAGGGATTGATTGGAGAATGGGCAGAGGTAAGAGGGCTTATGGGACTTATGGGGAAGGGGGAACCGGGAAAGGGGAAATCATTTGAAATGTAAACAAAAAATATAGAAATAAAAAAAGAAATATAGTTTATACTTTTGTAGAAGAAAACTTATAGTTGTTAATGTTTCATCCTTTAAAATAAAATGCATTTCTCAATTTTATTCATCATTGATACATATTATTAATGTTATTTTCAAAGGACTATTAAACATTACTAGGAATGGAGGTTTCTGTAGTTAATATTTTAACTTAGATAAAGGACTCCCCACTTTAATTTATCACACTACAGTGCATTCTGCCACAATTAATATTCTTTAAAAATAAAACACTAATGAAAAATTTTATGTAAAGTCAGAAGGTGTGGAGTGCTTATTGATATAAGAGACAAAGAGATGACTAATTTAAAATCTGAAAATCATATCAACTCAAAATGATGTAGAATTCATTTCCATTACTCTGTTTATTCAAGAACTATTTAAATGGAAACTAGGCTCAGGAAGCCTTTCAGATGTGGCGGTGACATTAGCACATACTGAACATTTCATTTTGGTGACATAAATGTCAGAAAAAATAATTATAATGAGGAAAGAACAAAACTTGGGTTTTAGACATTTTAAGAAAGGCTTGCTGGACACAGTTGAGAATGTGATCAATTGATAGAGGTCTGTTCTAATTTGGTAAGWAAACTGTGGGCAGCAATATGCTTAARGAGAAATGAACAGCACTAATGGCATGACTGTGAGCTACCAGAAAATCTTTTATGAGCTTTAAATGCATTAACGCTTTTACTTTCCCAACCCTCTGATGGAGGTATTATAAAAAGGGGGAACTGAGAAATTAAGTTCCTTATCCTATGAACTCACATTGCTACTAATTTTCAGAGACAGGATTAAAGCCTGGGTAATCTGGACCCACTGCCAACATTCTAAGCTTCTCACTTTCTTGTCCCACACTCAAATAGTTAAACAAATTGTGACATGTTTAAGTACTTTGGTTTTACCTAGGCATTAAAGAATAATTTAGAAGAATATTTATTAGTGTTATAATCAAGCATAACTCATAGTTAAATAGGGAGATCCAAATTTAGTTTGAAGGAAATTATCCATACCTTCCATGATCAGTGAGCATTGTTAGAAATTTACTTACTTTTGAGCAAACTCATGCATTAACTTCCTTTTCTCTATCCAAACAATTGTGCATGGGAGAACACCTCACAATGTTTTGGTATGTGAATGGAATTTAGCTGTATATGTGACTTTTTTACTGTATATGTGACATGTTTTATTGTTTGAAAATATGAAACACGTTTGAAAGGACTGCATGTAAATATTGGACCAATGTAACATATGGAGTGATATAGAACTGTTACAAATGTGAGAACAAGATGGAGGAGGAAAATCCAAGACATATGCATTTATAAATTTAGTATAAATGGACAATTTAAATTCTAGACTAAGGAAACTACTCTTGATACTAAGAAAGAATTCAACTTGAGACACATGATTGTGGAAGAACAATTTATGTATTTTAATAAAGATGTTTATATTGATAGATAATAATGGCTATCAGTACATATGTTATTATCACTATATTTCAAAGAAAATCTGTATTACACACCTTCACCTATAAGCACTAAAAATATGTAATAGAAATGATAAATGCTGATATGTAAGTAAACAGTAAGAATGTGGAAGAATAAAATATTAATAGATCATGTAACTGAGACCAACAATGTTCATGATGTCAGTGTAGAGTTGAAAGATACTTTTCACTCTTGAATCTCAGGTGAACTCCAGAATGCTGGATGTAATATAAAATTATAACCCCAGTGCTGGGGAAGGGGCAAAACAAGAAAGAATCCACTGCCTTTTTGGCCAGCCACTTTCCAAATGCATGAAGAACATTCAAAGAGAAATACTATCTCAAAATAATGTGGTGAATCTATTAAAGATATCATAACACACACACAAACACACACACACAAACACACACACACATTCACACACACACATGCACACACAGAAGGARGGGTAGGGAGAGAGAGACACAGAGACMCAGAGACCCAGAAGGAGATACACACACACATACAAAGTAAACAAACAAACTCACATAAGCAACCAATTCTCTGGAACTTACAAGGAATACAACATTCTTTTTAAAAATTATATTTTAAATGCTGTTTCATTGCTATTATGAATTGTTGACATTTTTTATTTTGAGGGTGTTCCTAACTCCACATTTCCATGATGTAGCTACATTGGTGAAGAAGTTTGTTAAAACAAAGAGAGCTCAGGGAATGATAGGCTGGTAGTTTAGGACGGAGGCTCTCCCAATTAAAGCGATGGGTGACAAACAAGAGCTGTATTGTTGATTGAAGTGACAACTTTGTGTCCAGAAAGAGGGAAGAACCAACCTCCCTATGTACAGTTTCATGCTTAGAAAAAGTTTATTCAGGACTCAACTGAATGTAAACTTAATGCAAACTTTCTGGCAAACCCCAAGTCGGTTGCTCCTTCCTTATTCATTTGAAAGTCTGAACACATGACTGAGATATGGCAGGTCCTTTTAGAAGATAATATCTAGAAAATGTTTAATGGACTAGACGTTTTGGACTCACATGTGAT
>BDUI01005230.1:56340-69063 GCA_002335545.1 Apodemus speciosus
TATGTTGATCTTATCCATCCATCACCACGCCCCTTCAACTCCCCTGGTGCCTCTCCACCCTGTCTTCCTCATGCACACACACACTATGTATATGCACACACATTAATGTGTGCACACACACATACAAATTCATATAACGTAAGATAGATCAAGAGCTGGAAAGATAGCTCAGAAGTTGGGGTATTGGCTGCTTTTCCAGAGGACCTGGGCTCCATTCCCAGCACCCACATGGCAGCTCACAACCATCTGCAACTCAGTTCCAGGGTTCCAGTGCTTCTTTTGGCCTCTGCCCTGCATGATCATGGTACACAGACATGAAAGCAGACAAAATATGCATATGCATAAAAAGAATAAATCCTCTAAAAGTTTAAAATATCACAACTTGAAGCACTGTTTCTGCTGAACAAGTATGTCTAAGGCATATCTATATAGTTTAAAATTTCTAAAGAAAACCTTACCAATGCAAGTAAGCTTGCACACTTTTGTCTCAGAGGAATGAAAGGCACCCTGGCTGATACCCAGACCCATAAGCCTTCTAAAAATAATAATAAGTATGAGTTCTACTGACTGAGTGTAGGGTTGTTTGTTTCGCAGCAGTAAGGCAGCCATAGCTGATGGATGAAGCTACCCACCCACATTTCGTTTAACAGCTACTTAACCTTCAGTTAAACTAATGTTCTTTTTAAAAGATTTATTTATTATATGTAAGTACACTATAGCTGTTTTCAGGCACCAGAAGAGGGTGTCAGATCTCTTTAGGGATGGTTTTGAGCCACCATGTGGGTSCTGGGATTTGAACTCATGACCTTTGGAAGAGCAGTCGGTGCTCTTACCTGCTGAGCCATCTCTCCAGCCCCTAAACTAATGTTCTAAGGGATACATTTTGTTTTGTTTTGTTTGCACCAGAGTCTCTCCACCTAACTCTGACATTCCTGCAGTTCGCTCTTTAGACCAGGCTGGCCTCAAACTCACAGATTTCCCTGCCACTGCCTCCCCAGGGCTGTGATTGAAAGCATGAGCCATTACCACCCAGCTTCTAAGGAATGTGTTTTAAGAAGGGCTTCTTAGGAGCATCCAAAGCAAGTCCCTCCCCCGGCCCCACTTCCTGCCTTCCTCACTGTCTGAGGCGCAGCATCACAGMRGCYCATCTCCCTACATAGATCTAAGCTCTGTGGAGTCGGGCGCTTTTCATGCCATCTTACTACCCCCAACTCTAAGCACAGAATCCCGTAYGCTATAGGTGCTCCATAACTTCTGGATAAACGAGAAAATAAAATGGAAACCAATCATAACTATGCGGGGCCTCTATTCCTAAAGAATGTGGACTAATCCGTCTCCGAGTATCTCCCCATTTTCAGTGTCTCCGCATAAATACCCGACACCCCTCCTTTGGATGAGCTATCCATGTAGAACAGGAACCTGGCACGTATCCCTGTGTCCACTCCAGCCTCTATCTTTCCTACATCCAGCCACCCTGCTCTGCGATCTCAACAAGTACTGTAGTTGTGGAAGCGACAACCCTGCGAGACTGCAGGCCAGAGTGTTCCCAGTATCCCTGCGCTGAGATTCAAGGTTCAGGGTCTCTACATGTCATCCCGGGTTACAAACGCAGGCCTCACACTCTGGGCCTGAGGCCCTAGGTCCTGCTGCTGTCTCCTCCTGCRTCCAGAGCACAAACCGTGCTGCCTGCAGTGGAAACGCAGAGATGTCATCCGAGCTTGAATGAACTGGGCATAGTCCTTTTCCTCCCAGGCAACACCAAGGGCTCCTCTAGCAAATTTGGGGCTTTCCTAGAGGGGGCCAACTCTCCAACAGCATCCTTTCACGCCCTCTAGTGGTTAGAGGTGAGCCCAGCATCCTGGAGGAGCGAAGAGACTCCCCTGGGCCTATAAAGTGGGCCTGCTGCACTACGCACAGTCCTCTGGGAAAGCAATTTGGCAATAAGTATCAAAAGCCATAAACACAATCCTACCCTTTAACCCAGTAATTCCACTCCTGGGACTCTATTCAGAGGTGATAATCCAAAACTAAGGGAAAGTCTGAGCGCACAGTGATACCCTTGGTCTCCTTGTTTACAGTATCCAACACTGGTAAATATCCTGAGTGACCCGAACCAAGAACACGGTAAAGCACAGCATTCACACGGGTAGTGTGACGTCCCTGAAAATGATGAGCAGTGTCACATGAAACAGAGAGGCCACGAATGCTGGGATCAGAGTGGCCGACCTAATCTCCATTGTTTGATGACTGTGGACAAGCCTCAGTAAAACGGCAACCACAACCTTTCAAATGGAAACGACCGTGTAAGAAAACACRCCCCATGCATGTATATGCTATTATGCGATAGGATACTGTATAGTATTAGCATTATTACTCAAGTTTGAAATTGCGTGTCTACAGGAAAAATCCATCTGAAACCACAATAGGGAAAAGAACAGGACACAAAATTATATATTCACCATGTTTGTCAAAATGAAAAAAAAATTCTAGGGATGAAGTGTCTGAACGATGTATCAGAATGTTGATTTTTTCTCCTTTGCCAGTGTTTCCTGAGTAGGATGTGCTCGGAATGAAATGTGTATCAGAGTTGCTGAGATTAAAGCTAGCATGCCCCGGAGCCCTGGGCTCCCAGGTGAAGCAGTTCAGCCAGCCCAGAGGGCATCCTAGGAAGAAGCCGTCTCTCGGGCTATTTGACTGGACTCCTGATCTCTGATGCATTTCTCTACCTGACAAGAGAGCTACTGATGCATCTGGGAGAATTTAATTGCATGATATCCCTCCTGCTTCACGCTGTGTGTCTGTGTGTGTCTGTGTGTGTGTGTGTCTGTATGTGTCTGTGTGTGTGTATGAAGACAACAGCAGAGACTTAGAGTACAGACACATTGATCTTTCCTAAGTCCCACACCCAGTACAAGCCATGGATCCCACAGTCCTTCTGGGTAGGGAAGTGCCTATCCTTAAAAGCTAAATCAGCATCACAGTCCACTGGGGTGAAGCTGCTTCTTTTTCTCTCGTCGTATTCAAATTTCCCAGAGAGGATCCTAAGTGTCAACCAAGGTCTTCTGCAACTTAGCAAGGTGGTCCTCTGGTTGTCCAGTACTAAGGAATGAGGCTTACGGGCTTCTTTTGACTCTCCCTTAAGCATCATACAAGTCATCGGTGTTCCCACAGCCTCTGGGCTAGAACACAGCAGGATAGAGAAGGCAGGGGAAGCAAGCAGCTCCCCTCTGTCCCCACACCTCACTGTGACACCCTGACCCACCCCAAGTCCCTCCTGTAGGTTGAGAGATTAGGGCCATGAAAAATCAAAAACTGCTCTGTTTTCTTCTATTCTCATTTAGTTAACTTCTAGGTTCACAGATCGTGTGTGTGTGTGTGTGTGTGTGTGTCCTATATATGAGAGGTACCTATATAATCTAACTGGGCTGGAGGATGCTCAGATAACTCAGATGTCGATGTGAGTAATAACCATCTCAGTCTTCAGAGGACTCACTCATTACCCCAAGTCATTTCGGTCCATACTGGAGTAGTTATCATTGCTGTGAAATAAATATCCCCAGACTCAGAGAAGAAGGAAGAGGGAAAGAAGGGGAGGATGAAAGGATGGATGGAGGGAGGGAGGGAGGGAGGGAGAGAGGGAGGGAAAGAGGGGTGAGGAAGAAGGGGAACAGGAAGGAAAAGCAAAGAAGAAATGGAGGGAGGAAAGGAAAGAAGGAAGAGAAGAAAGGATGAAGGAAAGAAAGAGTAAGGGGAGGAGGAGAATGAATGACTGAAGAAGAGGAAGGAGGAGGGAAGGAAGGAGTGGAAGAGGCTAGAAGAGGGGGTGACAGAGGCCATCATAAAATTAGACCTATACAAATTATGACTAATACTGATTGACAACCTGACAGGATCTAGAATCTCCTCGGAGACAAGCCTTTCAGGATTATAAACATTAGGTCAGGATCCCCACCTTGGAACCATGAAACAAACCCTTTCTCCCTTAAGGTGCTTTTGCTGGTATTTTACCACAAGAACAGAAAAAGACGCTAAGACACATAGTCCATTGTTTTTACACACATATATTGGTAATTTTATGGAAACTATGGATTTTAGGGGTCTGAAATTTTCTAAGGGTGCACAGAGAGCCAGACTATTCTGCAGGTCTAAGGCTAGGAACATCCGAGCAGAACTGGCCTGAGGGCTGAGATCCTGACCCATCATAGGATACCTAATGATATAGGATGCAGGCCGGGACTTCTGCAGCGGCCATTAGACCCCTCCACAGTCTCTCTCCGGAGTTGCTTTGGCTTCTCCTCATCATGGTGACTCAGACCCAAGAGAAAGCAGTTCTGAATGAAGCCTTGAAAGTCACATGTGGTCACTGCTTCTGCTATGGTCACCACCCTCCTGCTTCGTGCTTCTTTGTCATAAGGCATGGCTGTCTTGAGGCCACCACTCACTATGAAGTCTGAGTCACCCCTTCTTCCTTCCCTCTTTCTCCTACAACTCCATCCTCAAAGGATTCTACAGCCTACTCCAAGGAAACCGATCGAGAAGTCTAAATACCAGTATTCCTCCCAGATGGCCCTGAGCAGCGTCCACACACCAAGTTTGGACATCCTCCCCCACCATACTCTGCTCCTCCCCATACTTGCTGCAATCTAAGGGGTTTCGAGCAACTGTTTTCATCTGCCTTTTTTTTTCAGCCAAGAGGCCTTTATCCAAGCAAGGACTATAGTCAATTCCAAAATGTCCATCACACAGCCGTTTGCATCAAAACCAAAGGTCTCTAGTAGATACAGATACACCTTGAGGAGTCTCCTCTTGTATACTAGATATTCATAGGTTGGTTGAAGTTCAGGCCTATACAAAGATGGCAGAAGAAAAACATCTCTGAAGGTTTGCTGAGCAAAAAAACCCATAGGATGGCTTTAGGACAAAGCATCTTAGAGTTCCAAATTGTAAAGAAGCCATTTGGTGCATACAAGTAGGACCCTATTGTAAGAAAACCGGGTTGGCTACAATCCAGGCTTAAAACAACAAACATTTTAAAAAAAAATGCAGGAATGACTTTCTTGCTTTCTATTAAACATGCCTCTTTTATTAATGGGACTTCCTTGAAGGATTTAAGTGTTGGCTTATAGATTGGCAGCAACTAAGAGACAGAAAAATATAAAGCGAAGGGTTGGGCTCACTGCCAGTCAAAGATGAATCACAAACCAAGACAAACTTCTGAAGCTAAGCACCAACATTATAGAAAAGGGATTTGCTCCATGCACGCACTTTAAATGACAAGCCAGGAGTCCATTCACTGCAGGAAAGTGAGAAATCCCTACGATGCAGACCCAAGACTGCATTCCAGGCTCGCCGAGGACCTCGGACAAATGCACAGAGTCAACAAACAAGGCCGGCATGCTTATGGGATAAGAAGGAGACAGACATGCCTGGAGAAGAGGGCGTGTGTCAGGAAACAGAAGCAAATTAAGCTGGCCAGGTAGGGTGGGGCCATTAGAGCGGGCTCTGAAAGCCAAGCCCGCTTTTTCCATGATCAGAAAGGAGTTTTAAGAAGATTAATTTGGCAGAGGCATTGGAGCACAGGATAAGGACAACGGGACAGCAGCTAGAAAGCTGCCACAGCTGTGACACCACAGGGCAAAGCAGAAAGCGCTAAAACTCCCTGTGCACACAAAAAGACACCTCTGGAAGGAAATGGCTTGTCTGTTTATCAGGCCCAGACTCTGCGCAAATTTTCCCATCTTTGGAACAGAGCTACCTCTATACGCGGTTTGATTCTTTCACAATAGGATTTTTTACTAATGGGATTTTTTTTGAGAATTTCGTATATGCATATGATATATTTTAATAATATTCACTTTCCACTTCTCAGACATATACTTCATTTCCTGCTTCATCCCAACATCATGTCTTTCTTCTTCTTCTTCTCCTTCTTCTTCTTCTTCTCCTTCTTCTTCTTCTTCTTCTTCTTCCTCTCTCTCTCTCTCTCTCTCTCTCTCTCTCTCTCTCTCTTTCTCTCTCTCTAATAACTCACGGAGTACAAGTTATACTGTTCATATACTCATGTTCATATAGTGGGGTCATTTACTGGAGCATGGTCAGCCTACCCTGGCCACACCACACACACACTTAAAGAAAACCAACTCTCCTTCCCCCCAGAAGCCACCAATGGTCAATAGCTCTTCAACTAGGTGTGGAGACTCATAAGCCCTTACCCACCCTGTGCTAGGATTTTTTACTGACTTCATCTTATGCAAGTCTTATGAAGGGAACCAACCATGGAGGCTGTGAATTCATAGGTACAGTGGTCCTGTCAAGTCCAGACAACACTGTTTTGAGCTGGTTTTCCCCAGCCTTAGACTCTCTCTACCTCTCTTACACGATGGTCTCTGASACTTTCACGGGGGGATTTGATTTCTTGGATCTCAAGCATCTCTAAAACTTTCTTTCCTTCTCCTAAAAGTCTGAATTGTTAGAGTAGGAAGGAGGAGWGGTTAGATCTAAAGTCATTCGTGGCACACTTGAAGATTAATAGGATGAAGTAATTATCTAAACCAATGAGACCTTAGGCATCTAAAAGCAGTGTCATCATGCAGTCTTAGACCCTAAAGAGGCCATGTAATAAGGACATAATGAGTGATTTAAACTTCAAGCATTTCCAGGTACTTCTCTGTGCATCCAGTCTCTGTAGTAAATCCCTTGGAAATGAGGTTATATTTTTTTTTAAAGAAACATGCCCAATTTAGATAGAAAAAGAAGTGGTTAATACAATTCATTAACAGTTCTTGGTGTTGTATATGTGCAAACAGGTAAGACTCCAAAGACATAAACTGCAATCAGGTGCTTAGAAGGGTTTCTTCCATCTTTTTTTCCGCATCTCTACAGCACCTATCAGGAAAATTCTGATTTCTGTTATTGTTATTTCATTGAGCCTTTTCTTACTTCATTTTAACCAGTATTTCTACCTTAACTTTTAAATCTTTTCAAAGATCTAACTTGTAGGTGCTGAACACAAAAGAAAGAAAGAGCAACCACAAAATGCATTTGATCCCTTTATGCAATTGTAAATATGCTAAAAAAAAAAAAAAGAAACAAATTTCCAAGGAGGCTGAAGAAATGGCTTCATGGTGAGGCGTGTTTATTACTCTTACAGAGGACCTGGGTTCAATTCCTAGCACACACACTGGGGGCTCCCGCGCATCTGTAACTCCAGTTTGAGAGAATCTAACTCTCTTCAGGCCTTTGAAGGCACYAGACAGACATGTGATACACATAAAATTATGCAAACAAAACACTCACATACATAAAATAAAGGTAATGTGATACAGGCCTTTAATCCCAGCACTTGGGAGGCAGAGGCAGGAAGATCTCAGTGAATCCAAAGCCAGCCTAGTCGATATAACTCTCTCCTGGTCAGCTAGGACTATAAAGAGAGACCCTATCTCAGAAAAATCAGATAAATAAATTAATTAGTAATAACAATGATGATAATGATAAAAATAAAGAAAATTTCCAAAGGAAAATTACAAAGAAAGAAAAATGTGAAGGTTTTGAGCTAAGCCAATATGTTTAGCTGCAGTAAAGACTCTCTGGAAAGTGGCAGCTTTGTTCCATCCAACCGTCCTGAGTGGCAGGCAGAAGTTAACAAGAAAGGCCCTCCTTCCCCTACCTCCCCACCCCAACACACACACACACACACACACACACACACACACACACACACACACACTTGATTCTCAAGTAACCTCAAGCAATAGAGCAGCCTCCAGGTCTGACTGCTTCAATGAAAGGTAGTATTAATGTGAAGATCTATGGTGGTTTGGATGAGGATGGCCCCCACGGGCTCATAAATTTGAATGAGAATGGTCCTTACAGGTCCCCAGCTGATGGAACTGTTTGGAAAGGATTAAGAGGTGTGGCCTTGTAAGAGGTGTGTCAGTGGGAGAGGACCTTGAGGTTTCAAAAGCCAGCATCTTTCCCAGTTAGTTTTCTGCCTCTTGGTTGTGTCTCAAGATGTGGTCTCTCAACTGTTCCTCCATCATCACCATGCCTGCCTGCTGCCATTTGCTCTGCCATGATGGTCATGGACTCTAACCCTCTGAAACTGTAAGTCCCTGATAAACATTTTCTTTATAAGTTGCCTTAGTCCTGGTGTCTTCTCATAACAAGAGCCAATGCGAGCCCTAATCTACATTTTCCCTCACCTCTTGAGCCAGAGTAAATTGAGTAAATTACTCATTAAACATCTATCGGCTTTCCTGGCTCTCCCAGATGCCCTTGCAGTTGCATTTGAACCATGTTACTACTCCCAACCAAAGAAACATGAGAGGAACCGATACTCAGCTCGGGCCATTTCCATGCCTGGTGCTCTCAGGTCCTGTGTGGTCCTCAGCTTTCTCTTCATAAGTTTCAGGGGCCACAAAAGTTATACTACAATGTGGTATATCAAGGTGAAGAACAACTAAGACCTGAAGGAAGGTGCTAGACAGTCACTGGACTCTTAACAAGGATGCTACAAAATGAAAAACACATGTTGGTAGGAGGAGTTAGCACCCAAGCCCCAGGGCTTCATTCGTTACAAGTTTGCTAGGGTTTCAATCTGCAATGGAAAACCATGACCAAAAAGCAAGTTGGGGAGGAACGGGTTTATTCAGCTTACATTCCCACATTGCTGTTCATCACCAAAGGAAGTCAGGACAGGAACTCAAGCAGGTCAGGGACCTGGAGGCAGGAGCTGAGGCAGAGGCCATGGACTGGTCCTGCTCACTGGCTTGCTTCCCCTGGCTTGCCAGCTACTTTCTTATAGAAACCAGGACCACCAGCCCAGCGATGGCACCACCCACAATTTGCTGGGCCCTTCCCTATCGATCACTAATTAAGAAAATGGCTTGCAGCGGGACTTTAGGAAGGTATTTTCTCCATGGAGGTTCCCTCCTTCAGGTAACTCTAGTTTGTGTGTTAAAGTGACGTAAGACCAGCCCAACTGGGATATTTCTATACTAACATTCTCACCTAAAATCTGGAATAATCGTGCTGTAGATGGTAATGGTTAACGGCAAGGGCAACAGAGTGGAAGATAGAGTCCATGGTTTTCATGGTGATATCAACCTGAGTAAAGGCAATGGCAGGATTAGAGGTGGCTCAGAGTCATTTGCATGCATAGAAAGTTCCTGAGCTTAGCTCTGAGGTTTTGACAAACACTCACTCTTGGAACACCAATGGACCCAACTACAGATTATTTTTCCTTCTTTTTTTTTTTTTTTTTTTTTTTTTTTTTGATGTTCAGATATTTCTATCTTTTAACTATTGGTAATTTCAACACATATTCAGCCAACTTAACACCTCTTTCTTACTATGTAGTTCCCCACCATATCGAGAAACCATAATGTACATTTTCCTATTAGTGGGCACATAAAGTGTTTGAAGCTATGATTAACATGTTTGAATGCCGTGCAAGGAGTGGGTAACTGCAAAGGGACTTCTGAGGCCAAAGGATATGCTTATGTTTAGATTAAATAAACATGACTAAACTGCGGCCAAGAGTTATGCTAACTTACGTGTGTCTCAGCAGCATGTAAGCTCTCTTATTTCTTCACTTTTTCTCTGTTAAGGAGTTTGGATAACTTGCAGGCTGAAACATTCTATGTTAGTAGTTACATGGCATTTATTTTATCTGAGTCGCCTCCTGTGCTTGTTTGATTGCAGAGGAAGGAGATCTACCACTGCCTAAGGTCCTCAGACATAAACTCTCAGATCTGGTTCCTCAGAACCAACCTTATCCAGTGCTGATGGGGGGTGCCCCCCCTTCTGAATTCCTTTCATGACCTCTGCATCTTTGAGCATCATAACGGCCAGGCTAGACCACCCAGAAGTGTTAACACAGAATCACAGTGGTATCCAGGGGACCATAGGAAGATGAAGGCGATGCTCACAGAAAGAAGATGGGGTTCCATCTAAAACACTTAAGAATCAGGATAAAAATGATTGAATATGACTTATGGGACATATGGTAAGGGGGGAACTGGGAAAGGGGAAAGCCTTTGGAATGTAAATAAAGAATATAGAAAATAAAAAAWTAAATAAAATTTAAAAAAAGGAACTAATTCAGGGCCCCATTTCTCAATTCCCATGGAGAAACTAACAAGGCTCAATATAAGTTTGGGTGGTAACAAATCATACTTAAGTCATAGCAGCTTCTTCACTGGCATCTTAAATTGAATTGGTATATGCCTATAGGCCTACACTAAAGATGCTGAGACAGGGACAAAAAAATTCAACACAAAAGCAAACAAATAAAAAGCAGCAAAATCAGTCTTACGGAATTTTCTCTTTGTCCCACCCAGGCTTCTGTAGAATTCAGCACGGCTCAGGGCACCAATCATCCTAAGCAACTCTGGAAACCTTTAGACATGCCTGCACCTTACAATTGCTGTCAGGGGTTCCAGAGAGATGTCTCTGGGGCTAAGAGCACTGGCTGCTCTTCTAGAAGATCCAGGTTTGCTTCCCAGCATCCACATGGTGGCTCACAACCATTCCAGTACCAAGGGGATCTGATGGCCTCTTCTGACCTGCACAGGTGCCACGCATGCATGTGGTGCACGTATGTACATGCAGGCAAAATGTCTATTTGCATAAAAAGTAATAAAACAAATCCCTGCCAGGGTGTTTTTTTTTTTCTTTGTTTGGGTTTTTTGTTTGTTTTTTTAGAGACACATAGACCCTCTCGGAGACTGTTTCTTATATTGTCAGCATAGAGGAAATAGAGAAGACAATACATAGCAAGTTACAACAAACATGTGTCATACCTCAGCACCGCACATTAGTGCCGGTCGGGTCACAGACATCAAGGTGGCCCTGCGGGTTGCCAGTTTGACTCTCTCACATTGAGTCTCTTTTGGTCTCTTACCTTTATCATAGTGATCAAGTAGTCNCATGATGGCTTTAGAATTGACAAGAACAAGAGTTGGGCCGGGTGGTGGTGGCGCACGCCTTTAATCCCAGCACTTGGGAGGCAGAGGCAGGCTGATTTCTGAGTTCAAGGCCAGCCTGGTCTACAGAGTGAGTTCCAGGACAGCCAGGGCTATACAGAGATACCCTGTCTCGAAAACAAACAACAACAAAAAGACAAGAGTTGGACCTAGCAGCTGGGTTAGAAAGGAGTTGGTCGGGCTAGAGAGATGACTCAGCGTGTAAGAGCACTGACTACTCTTCCAAAGGTCATGAGTTCAAATCCCGGCACCCACATGGTGGCTCACAACCATCCTTAAGGAGATCTGACACCCTCTTCTGGTGTCTGAAGACAGCTACAGTGTACTTACATATGATAAATAAACCTTTAAAAAAAAAAAAAGGAAAAGGAAAAAAGAAAGGAGTTGGTCTGGACTTTGCATTGGTCTGCCAGATGGCCCCCGTAACCCCTGGCCAAGGCCCACTTGGCACAGTATGTGCCATGAGTTCTTTGAAAAACTCCTCCATGAAGATTTGCACCAAGAAAGGCAGCTGAATGCACAAGGTGTGGGGGGGGAGGGGTTCAGAGAAGGCAGGGCTGTGAGGAAGAGGCCTAGTTCAGAGAACTGGGAGGCTGCCTTCTCTGGCAGTGAGGGACACTTCCTGAACTGAACACGTCTCCCTTCACTCCCTCCCAGAGCACACAAGGTGACAGAGTCACGACCCTAGCCTGGGCTGTTTCTTTAAACAGCAGCGAGATGTTGTGTGTCTTCCTCCCCTCAGCCTGCCCAGAGGATAGCATCCACATGACTAATACCAGATCCTACTTCAAATTGGAAACGGATGGAATCATACTGAAATTTTTGTTGCTTTAACAATGTGTGACCCCCACCCCCCTTGAAAGCACAGACGTCGTTCTGTAATCCGGGTTGTGCCAATGGATTTTGATATTTCTTTCTCTGGAAACTAGAGGGGCTGAAACCTCCAATCTCTCTTCACCTGGGATTGTGCATAGGTGAGGTTCTCAGCCTAGGAAAGTTTGGAATCAGTGAAGAAACAAAAAATCCCAGCAGAGTCCCACAATGCACAGAGAACATCTGTGCGTGTTGTACAAGCATAAGGATCCAAGTTCAAGCCTCAGAACCTGTGTTAAAAGGCGAGGGACGGGGGTGATGTGCATCTCCAATCCCAGCGTGGGAAGCAGAGGGCAGGTGGACCCGTGGGGTGGCCTGCACCCCAGTCTCCCTGGCCTGCTGCAGGCCAGAGCGAAACCCTGACCGAATAAGCAAGGTGGACAGCTTCTGAGAAAACCAAAGGTTGTCCTATGGCTTCCACGTGTACCTCACACATATGTGCACACACACACACACACACACACACACACACACGGGTACACCCCCACACCCCCCAAACACATACCACTGACAAAGTTCACGGCATTTGACATGGTGGATGTTCAACCGTGGGAGGAGGCCAGCGCACACAAGCAGGAGGCGCAGACCCGCAGACTGAGGACGGCTTKCACATTTAGACCCGATGGAGGATGAGCAGCCGTGTAGACACGGAGTCAGACTGGAGACAGGATGTTCTGGAAGGCGTCCAGTGAGGCCCAGAAAGACTGTCCACAGATTCTTCTTGGCCTCAGTGTCGTGATCCTCCTTCCTGGCTTATATAGCCAAGGTTCCTCCAAAACAGAAGTCTTCAGGCGGTGGGAGAGACAGGCCTTCGATTTGCTCCAGGGCAGGGAGGGTGCTGGTGCCCACAGTCGGCCTTTGGAGG
>BDUI01005231.1:15728-26038 GCA_002335545.1 Apodemus speciosus
TTTTTTTTTTATTTTATGCCAATATAACATACAGTAGTCATTTATTTTTAGTCCTTTCCAAACACAAACTTGAGATTTACTTCTTACGATTTCACTCTTTAACTAGGTGTCAATTTGATATGTGTCCTTGCCTATAGCACAGCAACTTAGTGCAGCTGTGTCTTTAGGATTTATGACATACTTTTGTTGTTAGGAACCAAGAGGAGTAACTGCAAAGTAACTGAGTAACTTACAGGGGAATCATAAAAGACAGAGTCTGTCTTCTGAAGGTAAATGAAAGAAATAGTCAAATCTTTGGCCAGTGTTTACTCTCAAGTCAATTTATCACAACACTGATTTCTACTTCCAAGGTTTATGTAATGGCTGTGAGCATTACAAGAAACTGAGTCCTCAGTGGAATTGTGTAATTCTCTGTATTTTTCTATATTGTTTATCAAAAATGATAAAGATGAGATATTTATTTTTAGAACAATAGAAACAAAAACCAAAATATCATTTTACTGAAACTAAAATTGTATTGAAATATAAGCTAGATATATTCTGCTTTAAAATGCTTATGGTTTGGGAGAAAGTAGCATCCAACATAAATTGATTTCCAGGTGAAATACATTTGATTACATGCAACAGGAATTCATAACTTTTAGGGKTTTTTTTGTTTCTGTACATTCTGATGAAATGCATAATTCTTTCTGTTATTAAATGGAAAATTTTAAAGATAAATAGTATATACATATATGTATTGATGTCTGAAAATGCTATCCACTGCTACATATGCAGCGGGAGCCATGGGTCCCACTATGTGTACTCTTTGGTTGGTGGTTTACTCCCTCAGAGCTCTAAGGGTACTGGTTGGTACATATTATTGTTCCTCCCATGGGGATGCAAACCTCTTCAGCTTTTTGGGTCCTTTTTTTAGCTTCTCTATTGAGGACCCTATACCTAGTCTATTGGTTGGCTATGATCCATGGGTATTTTGATCCCCCTTCTAAGAAGGATCAAAGTATCCACAATTTGGTCTTCCTTATTGAGCTTAATGTGGACTGTAAAATGTATCTAGGGTATTCTAAGCTTTTGGGCTAATATCCACTTTTCAGTGAGTGCATACCATGTGTGTTCTTTTGTGATTGGGTTACCTCACTCAGGATGATATTTTCTAGTTCCATCCATTTACCTAAGAATTTCATGAATTCATTGTTTTTAATAGCTGAGTAGAATTCCATTGTGTAAATTTACCATATTTTCTGTATCCATTCCTCTGTTAAGGGACATCTAGGTTCTTTCCAAATTCTGGCTATTATAAAGAAGGCTGCTATGAACATAGTAGAGCATGAGTTCTTATTACATGTTGGATCATCTTCTGGATATATGCCTAGGAGGGGTATAGCTGGGTCCTCAGGTAGTACTATGGTCCATTTTCTTATGAACTATTAAAGTGATTTTCAGAATGGTTTTACCAGCTTGCAATCCCACAAGCAATGGAGGAGTGTTCCTCTTTCTCCACATTCTCTCCAGCTCCTGCTGCCACATGAGTTTTTGATCTTAACCATTCTGACTGATGAGAGGTAGAATCTTCTGGTTGTTTCAATTTGCATTGCCCTAATGATTAAGGATATTGAACATTTCTTTAAGTGTTTCTCAGCCATCCTGTATTCCTCAGTTAAGAATTCTTTGTTTATCTCTGGACCCCATATTTTAATAGGGTTATATGGTTTTCTGGAGTCTAACTTCTTGAGTTCTTTGTATATGTTGGATAATATCCATTATCAGATGTAGGACTGGTAAAGATATTTTCCCAATCTGTTGGTTGCTGTTTTGTCCTATTGACAGTGTTGTTTGACTTATAGAAGTTTTGCAATTTTATGAGGTCCCGTTTGTCAATTCTTCATCTTGGAGCATAAGCTATTGGCGTTCTGTTCAAGAAATTTTCCCCTGTGCCCATGTGCTCTAAGATCTTCCCCAATTTCTCTTCTATTAGATTCAGTGTATTTGGTTTCATGTGGAGGTCCTTGATCCACTTGGACTTGAGCTTTGTACAGGGAGATAAGAATGGATCAATTTGTATCCTTCAACATGTTGACTGTCAGTTGAACCAGCACCATTTGTGGAAAATGCCGTCTTTTTTCCACTGCATGGCTTTAGCTCCTATGTCAAAGATCAAGTGACCGTAGGTGTGTAGGTTTCTTTGTGGATCTTCAGTTCTATTCCATTGATCTACCTGTCTGTAATTGTACAAATACCACAGGTTTTTTTTTTTTTTTGATTGTTTGTTTGTTTTATCACGATTGCTCTGTAGTATAGCTTGAGGTCAGGTATGGTGATTCTGTGAGAAACTCTTTTATTATTGAGAATAGATTTTGATATTCTGGATTTCTTTTTGTTATTCCAGATAAATTTGGAAATTGTTCTTTCTAACTCTAAGAAGAACTGACTTGGAATTTGATGGGGATTGCTTTGAATATGTAGATTGCTTTARGAAAGAAGGCCATTTTTACTATATTAACTCTGCCAATCCTTGAGCATGGGAGATCTTTCCATCTTCTAGATCTTCAATTTCTTCCTTCAGAGACTTGAAGCTCTTGTCATACAGATCTTTCAATTGTTGGGTTAGAGTTACATCAAATTATTTTATATTATTTGTGACTGTTGTGAAGGGTGTCATTTCCCTAATTTCTTTCTCAACCTCTTTATCCTTTGAGTATAGGAAGGCTACTAAGTTGTTTGAGTTAATTATATATCTAGCCAGTTTGTTGAAGTTGTTTATCAGGTTTAGGAGATCTCTGGTGGAATTTTTGGGTCCTTTGAGTATACTGTCATATTATCTGCAAATAGTCACATTTTGACTTCTTCACTTCCAATTAGAATCCATTTGACTTCCTTATGTTGTCTAATTGCTCTGGCTAGGATTTTGAGTACTATATTGAACAGGTAGGGAAAGAGTGGACAGCCTTGTCTAGTCCCTGATTTCAGTGGGATTGCTTCAAGTTTCTCTCCATATTGGCTACTGGTTTGCTGTATATTGCTTTTACTACTTTTATATATTGACCTTGAATTCCTGGTCTTTCCAAGACATTTATTATGAAGAGATATTGGATTTTGTCAAATGCTTTCTCAGCATGTAATGAAATGATAATTGGGTTTTTTCTCTGAATTTGTTTATATAGTGGAATACATTGATGGATTTCTAAATATTGAACCATCTCTAAATCCCTGGGATGAAGCCTACTTGATCATGATGGATGATTTTTTGATATGTTCTTGGATTTGGTTGGCAAGAATTTTATTGAGAATTTTTACATCAATATTCTTAATGGAAACTTGATAAAACGTTCTCTGTCTTTTTTTGGGGGGTCTTCATGGTGTTTAGGTATCAGGGTAATGGTGGCTTCATAGAATGAATTGGGTAGTGGTCCTTCTGTTTCTATTTTGTGGAATAGTTTGAAGAGTATTGGTTTTAGGTCTTCTTTGAAGGTCTGATAGAACTCTACATTAAACCCATCTGGTCCTGGGCTTTTATTGGTTGGGAGACTATTAGTGGCTTCTTCTATTTCTTTAGGCATTATGGGATTGTTTGTATCWTTTATCTGATGATAAATGTACCTGATATCTGTATAGAAAATTCTCCATTCATCTAGATTTTCCAGTTTTGTAGAGTATAGATTTTTGCAGTAGGATCTAATGATTTTTTTGGATTTCCTCAGTATCTGCTGTTATGTTTCCCTTTTCATTTCTGATTTTGTGGATTTGGATACTGTCTCTGTGCCCGCTGTTTACTTTGATTAAGGGTTTATCTATCTCGTTAGTTTTTGCAAGGAACTAGCTCCTGATTTGGTTGATTCTTTATATAGTTTGTTTTGTTTCTACTTTGTTGATTTTAGCATTGAATTTGATTATTTCCTGTTGTCTACTCCTCTTGGGTGTATTTGCTTCTTTTTGTTCTAGAGCCTCCAGATGTGCTGTCAAGCTTCTAATGTATGCTCTTTCCATTTTCTTTTTGGAGGCACTGAGAGCTATGAGTTTTCATCTTAGTACAGCTTCCATTGTGTCCCATAAGTTTGGGYATGTGGTGTCTTCATTTTCATTAAATTCTAAAATGTCTTTATTTTTTTCTTAATTTCTTCCTTGACCAAGTTATCATTGAGTAGAATGTTGCTGAGTTTCCGTGTGTATGTGGACTTTCTGGTGTTTTTGTTGTTATTAAAGACCAGCCTTAGTCTGTGGTGATCTGATAAGGTGCATGACATTATTTCAGTCTTCTTATATCTGTTGAGGTCTGTTTTGTGGCGGAGTATATATAGTCACTTTTGGAGAAGGTAACATGAGGTACTGAGAAGAAGGTATATATATTCTTTAGTTTGGGGATAAAATGTTCTATAGATAACTGTTAAATACATTAGGTTCATAACTTCTGTTGGCTTTACTGTGTATCTGTTTAGTTTCTGTTTCCTTGATCTGTCCATTGATGAGAGTGGGGTGTTGAAGTTTCCCACTATTATTTTATGAGGTGAAATACATGCTTTGAGCTTCAGTAAAGTTTCTTTTATGAATGTGAATGTCCTTGCATTTGGAGCATAGATGTTCAGAATTGAAAGTTCATCTTGGTAGATTTTTTCCTTTGATGTGAATGAATGTGTCCTTCTTTATCTTTTTTTTTTTTATTACTTTAGGTTGAAAGTTTAAATTATTTGGTATTAGAATGGCTACACCAACTTGCATCTTGGGACCATTTGCTTGGAAAATTGTTTTCCAACCTTTTACTCTGAGGTGGTGTCTGTCTTTGTACCTGAGGTGACTTTCCAGTATGCAGCAAAATGTTGTTTTGTTTTTTTTTTTTAATGTATCCAGTCTGTTAGTCTCTGTCTTTTTATTGGAAAATTGGGTCCATTGATATTAAGAGATATTAAGGAGAAGTGATTGTTGCTTCCTGTAATTTTTGTTATTAGAGGTGGAGTTGTGCCTTGCCCTCCCAGCACTTGAGCAGCAATTCCAGACACGTATTAGCCATAATTGCCACCCCCCCCCAACCTAGGGTAGAGCACTCAGGCACTCTGACAATGGCAAAGTTCATTGTTCCTCCAGATCTACAAATTCCTGAATTAAGCAGGTGACCCACCTAGCCCCCAGAGGAGTGGAGTCAACACCTGTTGAGCAGTCAGACCAATTCTCCTGAACAGACCTTGGAATTTGAGGGGAGGGGAGGGAGGTTTCACTTGAAATTTTAAATTCTGAGTCCTCCATTAAACCTTGAGACATTGATCAGCTACTGTTGTCTTGGTCTGATTCTTCTCTTGCCGCCTTCCCATACATCCACAGCTTCCCTTCCAGGTAACCTGCTCGATGTACCTGTGGGCAGTTACATGGAGTTATGTTTGTGGGGCTCTCTTCTTTTTAGTTTATTAAAAGAAGACTATTTTCTTACTTTATCTAGGATATAGTTTCCCTCCTTTTGTTGGTGTTTTCCATTCATTAAAGGGCTGGATTTGTGGAAAGATATTGGGTAAATTTATTTTTGTGATGGAATACCTTGGTTTGTTCATTTATGGTAACTGAGAGTTTTGCTGGGTATAGTACCCTGTGTTGGCATTTGTGTTCCCTTAGGGTCAGTATGACTTCTGCCCAGGATCTTCTGGCTTTCAGAGTCTTTGGTGAGAAGTCTGGTGTAATTCTGATAGGTCTGCCTTTACATGTTTCTTGACTTTTTCTCTTACTGCTTTTAATATTCTTTCTTTGTTTAGTGCAATTGGTACTTTGATTATTATATGATGGGAGGAATTTCTTTTCTGGTAAAATCTATTTGGAGTTCTGTAGGCTTATTATATATTCATGGGCATCTCTTTCTTTAGGTTAGGAAAGTTTTCTTCTATCATTTTGTTGAAGACATTTACTGGCCCTTTAAGCTGGAAATCTTCACTATCTTCCATACTTATTATCGTTAGGTTTGGTCTTCTCATTGTGTCCTGGATTTCCTGGAAAGTTTGGGTTAGGAGCTTTTTGCATGTTACATTTTCTTTGACTGTTGTTTCAATGCTTTCTATGGTATCTTCTGCACCTGAGATTCTCTCTTCTATCTCTTGTATTCTGTTGTTGATACTTGCATCTATGACTCCTGACTTTTTTCCTAGTTTTCTGTCTCTAGAGCTGTTTCCCTTTGTGATTTCTTTATTATTTCTACTTCCATTTTTTGATCCTGAATGGTTTTGTTCAATACCTTCACCTGTTTATTTATGTTTTCTGGTATTTCTTTAAGGGAGTTATCTATGTCCTTCTTGAAGTCCTCCAGCAGCATCATGAGCTGTGATTTTAAATCCAAATCTTGCTTTTCCAGCTAATCCAGGACTTGCTGTTGTGGGAGAACTGGGTTTGGATGATGCCATGTCACCTTGGCTTCTGTTGGTAGTATTCTTGGGTTTGCCTTTTGCCATCTGGTTATCTCTGGTGTTAGTTGGTCCTGCAGTCACTGGTTGGAGCTTGTTCCTCCTGTGGGCCTACAAGCCTGTCTCAGCACCCTTGGAGACTAACTCTCCCCTGGCACAGAGGGATGTGGCTCATCCCAGCTCCTGGGTACAGATTGAGCCCAGAAGGGCCCTGGCCCAGCTACTCTGCCACTCCTGTGCTCCTTGTGCTCCTGCCTGTACTTGCCCTGCACAGTCACTGGAGAGAAAATGGTGGTATCACCTCCAAACTGGGGTGTCAAAGCATTCCCTGGGGACCAGTTCTCCCCTGGCAAGAATGGTACACAGATGGCTGTGTAGCAGTCCGGGTCCTAGGTGCAAATGGGATCTGGAAGGACCCTGTCCCAGTTGCTCTTTCACTCCTGTAAGGATCACTTTTCAATGAGGTAGACATTGTAGAGAGAGAAGGTATGTTTATAAGATAAATGGAAGGTATTTTATTTTGTTAAGCATTTTGATTATTTATATTCCAGCTTATTTCCAAATTAAATAAAACTGGAGTCTTGAATAATATTAATCATAGAAATTTTAACTCCTCAAAATTGAAGAAGTTGAAGGGGAAATAGACCTCCCTCATAAGAAGACCAGCAGTCTCAACTTTCCCAGACTCCAAGGAGTTTCCAGAGATTTAGCCACTGACCAGGAGCAAACACAGGCTAGTCTGAGGTCCCTGGCAGAAATATAGCAGAGGTCTTCCTTGTCAGGTCTTAGTGGGAGAAGATATGCTTAATCCTTTAAAGACCTTTGGTCCCAGGGAAGTAGGAAGCACCCTCTAGGTAGGAAGCAAGCAGGACGAGGAACTGGATGAGAAACTGTGGGAGGGTGTACAAAAGGGGAAGCCACAATAATAAAAATTGAAAAAACAACAAAGCAAAACAACAACAACAAAAGATGTTCCTCCTACCAAATCCCACTGGAAGATTAGACATGATTTATGTATTCCTTATTTCTAGCATTGGCTACCTCAATACCCAAAATCAGACTTTACTTTCTAGGAAACAATCAGCAGTCAGATCCATATAGAAAAAAGACTGCTTGCATAAGCATGGTTTATGGTAAAAATAGCTTGTTTTCTAAAATAAATCTCTGCATCCATACCCTTCTCTAGCAGCAAGAATTGAGACAAACACTTCATGTATTCTAGCAAAGCAATCTAACGCTCAGATCTCTTTATTTTATTATTTTATTGTGAGAGAGYGTCTCATTACTAGTCAGACTCTAGAGGCCAGAGTAGCCTTGAGTTTGTGATATTCCTGCCTTAATCACCTGAATACTTTAGGTTATGGTCCACATCATGCTCACACTTCAAATCTAGTTCTTGCTATCCACCTGATAGTTTAGATTTGATACTTAAAGTATTCTCAGTTTCCAAGACTCTTATAAAATATTGATATTTGTTTTCATTGTATAGATTTTTTAAATTAAATTAATCAACCTCAGGCCAAGTTGGAACTACAGTATGTTCATTGTTGTAGAGACACAGGAAAGTAATTAGACAAATCCACTCCCAAAATTACATGCAAAGAAGAGGAAGAAAGAAGTGAGATACATGGTATCAAAGAGAACTCAAATGCTGTCTTTAATTATGTCTTATATTTTCCTCAAAGATTGCTGTGCTCTCATTCATTCTCCTCCATAATAAGAGTGGACCTTAATAAAGACACGAGGAGAAAGAAATCATATCTCAACAAAATTAGGAATACTAGCATCTAAGTGAATATTATTTTTAATTTTTCTTAATTATTCACTTGTCCGTAATACATGCATGTCATCCTTTAGATTTTTGGTATGTCTTGGTAATTATTTTGTGCAATGATTTGTAAGTGAGATTTTGTGAGCTAGGGTATGTTTATTGTGGCAAGGTGATAGCTTACAAGGGAAAAGCATTAACCATATAAGACTAATACCGTGTGTTTGATCTCCAGAAYTCTGTGCTTGACTTTTTCCTTGATAAAAAAAACTGAGCCTTCAGTCTTGGTGGTTCCATGGAAGGGCACAAACAATAGATCTAGACCCATTCCTGACAAAGATCCTGTGGATGTCAATAACAGATAAAAATATGCTGAAGGCCATTATTTTTTATCTTAAAGAATGCAAACATGCAAACATGAAATCAAGGCACAGTATTATTTGCCTATTCTCACATAACTTAATACCCATGTGGAAATAATCTAAATTGAAGACTTCCTGTATCGCAACACATTCCTTTAATTTTTGCACAGTAGAGGGTAACAGATGAAATAGGAACAGGAAGAATACTCTCCACACTAAAGTTCCTGTGTATGAGCATTTTTTTTTAACATTTTCATGATTAGAGAATTTTTCTCAATGCAGAGAAAAACAAATTCCTATGCCATTTTTCATAAACTGTTCAATAGATACAGAGCATATTGCATTTGAAATTGAGCCACAGTCCCATACTGATACCATAAAACAAAACAAAGCAAAACAAAAACAAAACAAAGCATGCAAGCAAGCAAACAAACAAACAAATTAGGAACGTGTTGTATCTATGATAGTTATATCCCTTCAATAGATATTATAGGATTCAAAACCTTCACTACTCTCATAAGGAGAAGCTCACTATAACACAGACAGAAAATATTAAGTTGTTTAAAATCACACAAAATTAATTTTGGAATATATTTTAAAGTATGGTTTGAGTGAACAAGCAAAGTTTCAGATGAGAGAAATGCTCACATGTTAATTTGTATAATATACTCACTCCTTTAACCCATACATAATAATTAATGAAAGGTTAACATTTTATAATGAAACCACACAGATGCATGCATCATGGTACAGCATTGAATATAAGATTTACTTCCAGGCAGTTAGGTTGAGGGTATTTAAGCCCATCTCCACAGTGACACACACACTCCAACAAGGCCACACCTTCAAACAATCCCACTCCCTGGGCCAAGCTTATACAAACCAACGCCTGTATTAAGACAAAACTTTGCACAGAGAAAAAGTCAAATAAATAAAAATATCAATTTATTCACAAAGAATATGGAAAGAAAAGAATGTTCTGTTTTCTCATGGCATACCATGATATATATKTTTGTCTTTGAATTTTTATCTTTGAATTTTTATTTTTTATATTTTTGTCTTTGAATATGCATTTTTATCTTTGAATACAATTCAATGATTTGGTCAAGCAGACTCAAGGCCATGAGTCTGAATGTCTTTGTTATGTCTTAGAAAGACTGAGACAATCTAGTTCCACAGATTTTAGTGAGTTATTTTTTTTTAATTTTCTATATTCTTTGTTTACACTCCAATTACTTTCTCCTTTCCCAGTTCCCCCAACCATATGTCCCATAAGTCCTCTTCCCTCCCACCATTACCCAATCACCACCCTCCCATTTCTCTGTCCTGGTACTCCCTTACAATACTGGATCAAGCCTTTTCTGGACCAGGGCCCTCTCCTTCCTTCTTCTTGGGAATTATTTGATATGTTAATTGTATCTTAAGTATTCAGAGCTTCTAGATGAATTAATATCCACTTATCAGTGATTAAATTTCATGTGTATTCTTCTGTGATCGGGCTACCTCACTTAGGATGATATTTTCCAGTTCCAACCATTTGCCTACAAATTTCAAGAATTCATTGTTTTTAATTGCTGAGAAGTATTCCATTGTATAAATATACCACATTTTCTGTAAATATTCCTTCATTGAGCCAGCTTCTGGCTATAATAAATAAGGCTGCTATGAACATAGTGGAGCCTGTGTCTTTGTTGCATGCAGGGGAATCCTCTGGGTGTATGCCCAGGAGTGGTATAACAGGCTCTTCTGGAAGTGTCATGCCCAGTTTTCTGAGGAACCACTAGACTGATTTCCAGAGTGGTTGTACCA
>BDUI01005231.1:63990-75298 GCA_002335545.1 Apodemus speciosus
AAAAAAAACTAAGAAGAAACCATAAGCAAATGAAGGGTTGAAACAGGAGGACAAACTGAATGGCCAATCACATGCTTATCTATGTCCTCCTGTTTGTCAGTTCTGTATTGGGCAAAAGCCATAATACACACATGTACTTTTTAATTGTCTCTGGTAAATACTATCCTAATAGATGGAAAGGCATATGATATCATATAAAATAGGAATAAAGTTAGAGTTGATCAGCATCAAGTAGAAATGGGAAAGACCATGAGAAGTGAGGGAAGACTTATCGGTGAAAGTGAAAACACCAATATTTTCAATAGGGAGCAAAAGAAATTACAATTCATATACATCATAGGCTCGTATTACAAAGGGAATAAAGACAGTAAGAAAGAATTTATGCAGATTGTAATTATGTTTGTATCAGTGTCCACCATGCTGAAGAAAGCAAAATTAGGCAGACACTCTGTCAGCAGTCACTTGCACTTCAACATTTGTGAGTTGCCAGAACACTCATATTTCCTAAGCGTTCTAGCCAAGTTTGGTTTTGCTTTGAATTTTTCCTTGAGACAAATTTCAAACCATAGAAAAAGCACAGAGTTGTGGTCTTACCAGCAAGAAAACCCAGACTGAACTTTTGTGGGAGTTTTGATTCCTCTAGTACAATGGCTTTTGGCAGACACAGACCCCTTTCAAAGGCTGTAGTAATGGCTTTGATGGTAGGGTAGACCCTTCCTGGAACCAGCATTCATGTTTCCAATTATGTAGGTCTTGTGATGATTTGCTTAGTTTTAAACATTCACTTCTAGAAAAATTGAATCCCCTTTTCATTAAAGATACCCTTATAGAAAAAGCAGACACCTAAAAATATCAAAATGTTTCAAGAGCAAAAGAAAATAAAATTATTCTAACAAACTCCTTCAAAAGAATATCCTTACTTGTTATTAAGTCTCTTAAAGACACACAAAACAAATGTAAAGTTAAATTTTATGTGTTATCATTATTACCTAAAACAAGTGAGTGATTAAAATATACTGGTACTTTTATATTCAGTCATACATGTAGAATTTCTAGTAATAGTTATCATTAWGCAAGTTTTTATCAATTATATATGTTTCCCATGTTGCTTTTCATATCCTCATTAGTTGCATGACTAGATACTGCTTGGGTTTTACAGTGAAGGAGATGTGGGTTGAAGATATGAAGTAATCTCTCTATGAACTCTGCTTTGATAAATTTTAATTTGTTAAATATGCTAGCATGAAAGCCCTTTCTATTTTTATGTTGTTTTGGGTTGTAATCAATTGTGACATCATTTCCTTTGCTCTATTTTGTTTTGATTTATTATAAGGAATCTCTTACTTTCAGAAGTTGTAAAGTGCTCTTGGTTCATCTCACACGTACCCCTGCCACAATATGTGACCAGTTTTCCTCAGGATAAATAGCATTAAAAACCAAAATTGGAGCAGCAGATATATACCTTGTTATGGAAGAGTAGTTGCATTTCTATTCATTCAGCAGATAAAAGTAGGAATGATGTGTTTGTATATGGAGCATTACATACACATGTGCCTTTATAAACACACACAAGGGTCCAAAATGGTGTCAAGAACCTTCCTCAATTGCTCTTCTACTTTCAACTTTGATGTAGAGTCTCTCAATAAAACCTAGAAGTTACCATTATTTCTAATCTCACTTAGCCAGCTATCTTCACTTTCAGAGGCTGAAGTTATATATGAGTTGACACACCCACCTGGGACACATGTGGACTCAGAGAATCTGAGGACCAGTCTTGCTAGGGCAGCTAGTGCTTTACCACTGAGCCATCTCTTGCAAAGTTCTGTGATATTAAACAAATATACAGTTTTATGTTCCTAACATTAGAGCACCAAGCAGTTTCATTGTCACAGAAAATTCTCCTTTACCCTCAGGATACATGGCARGTGCTGATCACTTTACCTTTGCATTGATTCTGTCTTCTCTTCTCCACTTGGACATATGAAGCTTTCAAACTGCCTATCTTCTGTGATATTTGTGACTTCTTGTGTTTCATAGCTCATTTCAATTTTGTATGAATAATATTGTATACAGATTTGGGGATATGTACAATTTTTATACACTTATTTCTTGAAAGATACCTTGGTTCCTGCCAGTTTGGGACAATTAGAAATATGATTATTATAAACACACAGGCTGCTGGGCAGTAGTGGCACATGCCTTTAATCCCAGCACTTGGGAGGCAGAGGCAGGCAAATGTCTGAGTTCGAGGCCAGCCTGGTCTACAGAGTGAGTTCCAGGACAGCCAGGGCTATACAGAGAAATCCTGTCTCAAAAACCCAAACAAACAAACAAACAAACAACAAACAGGCTTCTGTGTAGATATATATTTTGATTTAGTTAGATTAAAAAAAACCCAGGAATCTAAATTTTGTACTAAATTACAGAATATATTTATTTTTGTAAGAATTAATAAAACTGTCTTCCACTTTTTCCAGCAACATTTTACAAGTGATTCTTTCTCACTAACTGACTGTGTGTTCTGTTGCTTCTTATACTCACCACAAGCAGAAGGATCAGATGTGTGAAACCAACTTGAGTTACATAAAGTATCACTCAAAACAAACAAGCAAACAAACAAAGCAAAAACAAATCACATAAAAACCTCCAGACAATGTTTCAGGCATTTCTATGTTAGGTAATATGCATGTTCTGTGAGCAAAATTCACTTAAACAGAAGAGCAGTATTTAGATATGTTCTAATTGCTAGTGGGATTGCAAACTGGTACAATCACTTTGGAAAACCATCTGGTGGTTTCTCAGAAAACTAGAAATGGTTTTACCTGAAGACTCAGCTATACCACTCCTGGGCATATACCCAAAAGATGTTCCAACATATAACAAGGATACATGCTCCACTAGGCTTATAGTAACCTTATTTTTAATAGCCAGAAACTGGGAACAACCTAGGTATCCCTCAACAAAAGAATGGATACAGAAAATGTAGTATATTTACACAATGGAGTGCTACTCAGCTACTAAAAACAACGATTTCGTGAAATTCAAAGGCAAATGGATGGATCTGGAAAATATCATCCTGAGTGAGGTAACCCAGAAGCAAAAGAAAGAACATGGTATTTACGCACTGATAAGTGGATATTTGCACAAACGTTCAGAATAGCCAATGTACAACCCACAAACCATATGAAGCTTAAGAAGAAGGAAGACCAAAGTGTGGATGCTTCAGTGCTACATAGAAGGGGAAACAAAACAATCACAGAATGTAGAGGGAGGATGGAGGAACCTGGGAGGGAGAGAAGAGGAGGAGGGGGGAAAAGGCATGCAAGATCAGGTATGAGACAGGACAGAAGAGAAGTCCAGAGGGTCAGGAAATTGAATAGAAATATGTAGCAGTGGGGGAAGGGGAACAGGGTAGACACCAGAAAGTCCAGTTCTTCACTTTATAGTCACATTTTTTGAAGTTTGATAGTAACCCTGACATATTATGCTGATCTGACACGTTTAAAGCTGTATTTTTCTAATCTTAGCTGTTGGCAGCATTACTAAAGTAATGTTTGTTCTGGGAAATGTTGCTGCCATTATTAGTGGTCTGACTGCAGTGTTTCCAGATCGTTGCTGTGAGCAGCCAGCCACTTATGAGCTTGTGGTTCCCCAATAGACTGAAGAGTACTCTGTGATGAGTGCTGGGTAGAAAACACTGCTGGCCTCACAGTGGTCCTTTCATTCACATAGGCATCAAAGTTTCTATTAGGAGTCATACAATTTTGGCAATCAAAAACAAATATTATACTTGCCAATGTATGCTCATTATTTGTGACATTTGCTTTTGAAGATTTTTACCATTAGAAATAGGAAATTTAAAACTATTTCTCCAATATATTTCCAAAATGAATGTCATAAACTGTATATGTTTCTTTCACCAAATTCAGAATCATTTTTCTAAAAGGCTCATTTATACATCAGTTGTTATTTATCCACATACTTACATATAAATAAATAAATAGACTTTGCTGTTCAGTTGGTGGAAACATTCTCAGGGAGTTGCAGCAAGAGTACAAGATTCCCAAGAATCCTCAGTTGTCAGAATATGAACGGTTACACAGTTCTCATTTTATTCTTCACCAGCTCAAAACATACTGGGTTTTACCAGAGTAATCTTTCAATGTAACAATCTGTAGTAATTATTAAATACTTGACTCAATTTTCACCTAAATTCTATTTCAGCTACTCTCTGCTGCATGCTGTTCATTCTTATGAAAACCAAGAGTGAACCAATGTTTTTATTTTAATGTCACTTGGTTGCTCTTGAAAGCAATGGTAAAACAAAAACTCTTTTGTTGTTCCATTTGTTTCATTTTGCTTGTTGTTAGACAATTTTCATACAAAGGGTTTTCTTTTTGAGAATGGTCCAATTTTCCTTTGACCTTCTAATTTTTAGTTGCGGAACAGTACAGGATGCAATCTGGTTTTGATGCAATTTTTTTTTTGTGAGCATGGGTATGTTCTACATAAACTCAATTAGGTCATATGACTCACAAGCTTTCCGTGGTTCACTGACTTTATGTTTTAGTCTAGAAGCTGTTCAATTAATATTATGTGATTAGATAGACATTTTAAAATCACTATTTTTTAAAAATATAGGACAGTAAATATTTGCAAATACTGTATTTTAAATTTCTTTTATTATTTTGCAAAACACTTCCTAACGCTTTGTAGAGTATATCAATTTGAGCAGCAGAAGGAATGCAGGAGACCTTGAGTGTTGCAGAGCCATCAGTTGTCTGTGGCTGCAGCTCTGTGATTAAAGGTAAGGAAGGACTGAGGACATTGGTGTGAAATGTGCAGAGCAGGTGCTGCCCTTAGGAAATCTCCCATCCATGACAAGACATTTAGTGTGTCTTCGTTTTTGTTCCAATGTAGGTAAAACTTATCCAAATGACATTATTTGACTCCATTTCAAGAAAGATATCCAATGTTCACATTCATAGTCACACTCATAACTTCTCTCTCTCTCCTTCCTTCCTTCCTTCCTTCCTTCCTTCCTTCCTTCCTTCCTTCCTTCCTTCCTTCCTTCATTCCTGTCTGTCTGTCTGTCTGTCTGTCTGTCTGTCTGTCTGTCTGTCTGTCTATTTATTTATTTTTGTGAAACCTTGGCACACACAAGCAGATTTGTAGAAAATCTGAACTTGGAACAAACTCTCAGAATCTATGTGTTTTGCTTTGTTTTTTTCCAGGTTGTTTTGTTTTATGTGCTTTATTGTTTTGTTTACAATGGTTAAAGGTCAATTAAGTCCAAGCCTTTATATTTTATTGATATACAGATCCTGACATTATAGCAAGCCCTGAATGTCTGTAACGAGAAGTACGGCTTCTGGTGTTAGGTCACTCTGAAGGTTGCCTCCCATTATGTCCATAAAAATAGGAAACTGAGACACAGAGAAACAGAATTGTGTTTTTTATTTATGTTTTACTTTGCCTACTAAGGAGTGATAACTTAAGATGTTTGTGAAGATATACAATTAAATATAGGTAATACATGACCTTTTCCAACAAATGTTTCTAATTCACTGGTTTATTTAAGAGGATGTTGTACTTAATTGTGCATCAAAGGGCTAACATTCATGAATTTAAAAACACATAATCCATTACATGACTTCCTAAATAATGACATGACTTTTAATGTTAAAGAACACACTATGCCAGAAGTAGAATTGTACAGAGTTCCAAAGTTTATCTCCATGTCTCCCTGTAGGTATTTTAGAAAATTTAAAACCCCAGTGATACTAAGAAAGCAATCAGTGATTTCTACTTGGTGGAAATCTTGAAATACTGAGAAAGTGGCTAGGCTATTTTCAGGTTTCCCCCCCCCCTTTTTTTTCATACGGGGAACAAATGTGTGAGCATTGTATGAAACAGGGAGGCTGAAGATTAATCACTGTAGAAACATCCTTTCCTATAATTATATAATTCCTATTACTTCTCTGGACCCAAAATGATCCAACTTGTCTGGAAAAAGAAATGGGGCAGACATTTATGCGATCATGTTCTTAAGCACGAGTTGACATCTCAGAAGATTTATGAGCAGCCCTTCAATACCTCTCACCTCATATCCTCTGTGTTTCTACTGTCTAGTGAAACTCAATTTATCTTCCATTAAAGTAGCCAGGAAAAATAAATAGATGAAGAGCTGAATAGTTAAATGGGGTGTATGTGGAGGGGGATATTCAATTTTGCCAAAAATTTGCTAAAATCTCTGCACACTCTGCCACATTATTCATTAATTTTTAAATACTGAGAAATGCTAAGAGTAAACAAATGGCTTCCAAACTATATACAAAGCAAAATAAACAAAGAACATTGGAAAACAGCAGATTGTGGATAGGTCTAGAGTTAGGTGCTTTCAGCTATTAGTAGCTTCAACCCTAACAGTTTTCTACATTTTTTCCCTTCCAAATGTAGTCTAGTGGCAAACATCTGTCTTTGCTTTCTTTACAAGAAAGAACCAGAACCTGGATTGCCTCCCGGCCATCCAGACAATGATTTCAACAAGAACAAGTGACCTTTGGAAGGGACTAGAACACAAAAGCCTTGCCAGACTTAGGGGATGGTGTAGTCAACTAGGAAGAAATAGCAGATTGTTCTCACAAAATTGCTTGTGAAGGGAGTCAGTGAAACATTAAAGGAAGATAAATGACTTAAAAACAGAGTTGTATCTGATAGAAAAATATGTACTCACAATACAGCATTCAGTATAGTTAAAATTTGAGTTTACAACTATCAATATTTGATATACACGTTCAAGAAATAAAGTTTTTTGAGTACAGGAAATCTGAATAATTATGCAATATTCATATTTGAGTATTTAGAATCTCTGAAGCTAAAGAATCATTGATTTTTTTCTCAACTAGGTCAGAGATCCTTGACCTGAAATTCCATGGTAGCTGTTAGATGTTTTTAGACAGCTATCAAGTATTTAATTTAGAAAATTATCAGTACAATCAAAGTTAAGCTGATCTTCAAGAGTGAATGTTTTTAATACCAGCCTCTGTAGGCAGAGAGAGGGATCCCTCTGAGTTTAAGGCAAGCCTGCTAGGGACAACTTGTCTCACAAAAGGTAGATGGGTGAGGAAGAAATGTTATAAAGGAAAAATGTTATTTTCTGCTAATATTCCTTTAGAACACATGATATTATTTCTTATATAACTATGTAGAAGGAATTTGAGTCTATACTATCAGCAATAACATGTTACAAAATCATTAGACCTTATACTGAGTGCTTATAGATGGACTGCTGTGCTCAGCAGCAAAGAAGTTACAGAAATTGCAAGGCAACTTTCCTTCCTTCATCCATATTTAGTGGATCATCTATATAATAGCTAACCRTCATTTAAAAATTGTTGCTTTTATGAAGAACTATGGACAACTGAATAAAGTATTCTGAGAGTGAGAGAAAAAGCCTTTCCAAGGGAAGAGCACATAATTGTCCACACAATAGCAAATGGTTAGTCCTGAAAGCATATATCATCATATAACATCATATGGACAGAGCAGGGTGTGCTCAGGAATATATGTACATATACATGTATATATGTATATACATATATGTGTGTGTGTGTGTGTGTGTGTGTGTGTATGTGTGTTTGTGTAACAACAATTAGTGAAAAAAGGAAGGCTATAAATTTGAATGATAGCCCAAAGGGGTATATGAAACAGTTTGGAGAGAGAAAAAGGAAAGGTGGAAGTGATATAATCATAGTATAATGTCTAAACAAATATATGTAAATATAATCAATGTAAAAATAATTGATCTACAAAAGTTATTTTGGAGAATGGCAACGGCCTAATACGAAAGTAATATCCATAATTCATAAAARTTCACATGAAAGCCTAGAAATAGGCTATAATGAATTTAGACATTAGCATATTTGCTTAAGTAAAAGATTTTACTGTAGTTGAATACAAAATGATCCTGTGCATAGAATTTTAGAACCAGGATATCATGTTATCTGTACAACACCATATAGTAAAAAATTGTCTATGATTATGAACTATTTATTTCAATACATTATACCAGTTTTCAAGAACAAATATCATCCCGAGTAAGGTAACTAACCTTACAAAGCACACATGGTATGCACTCACTGATAAGTGGATATTAGCCCAGAAGCTTGGAATACCCAAGACATGTGAAGGTCAGAGTACAATTTAAAAGAATTGGCTTCTTCTTCACATTGAGATATATAACTGAGATCATCAAGCTAGGTGGAAAGCATTTTTTGCTCAAGAGCCATTTTTTAGGCCTACGTTTTCATATTAGAAGAAAATTCCAATCTACTGCAAGAACTAAAAATAAATGAGAAACCACAGTTTATCGTCTAAGCTCCCAGGAAGTGACTGTTTCATGTGATACTTTCATAAGTAAATTGCTTTTCACTTGTTAACTCACATGTGTATATATATGCACACACATCTATATACTTTATTTTCATGTGATATTTTCATAAGTAAATTGCTTTTCACTTGTTAACTCACATGTGTATATATATATACGCACACACATCCATATACTTTATTTTGAAATTAAGAATTCTGTCAGTTTAATATATATTAAACAATTTCTAAATATTTTTCCACCTACGTTATATATAAAATAAAATAATGTTATGATATATGGATCTCATTGAATAAATTGGTGAATAATTTGGTTTTCAAAGGCAGTGTATATGAGACCCACATGTTTAAACCATGTTTGGGAGAGAATCAAAATTTTTCCAGAAACTATAATATGTGACAGTCCTATTATAAAGTTCACTTAGAAGACTATCAGCTAAAACACTCTAAAGGAACAATCAATTTTAAAAAGTGATCTTTATACAATTATTTTATCAGATGTTTCCACTAAAAGAAAACAAACTATGACCTTTCCCATCATCAGCACCAAATCCATGTTTGCACAACTGAGTCATATTTATTCATGAAACTGAGACRTGTATGGGCTGAGGACAAAAAGACACAAGTTAAACTTTCTCTCTCCCTCTTTCCAATGCCAACTTGTGAATAAAAATTAAATATGTAGCTTTAGAATATATTTATAGAGTAATAAGTGAGGCAATCATACAGTTTAATTTATTTAAAATCTTTTATTCTAAGCAAAATCAAACATATCATTGAGTTTACATAGAAATTAAATTTCTAATCATGTCTTCATAAAAAAATCACTGATAAAGTAAATGTTCATATTAATGACAAATTTTAGGTACTATTTGATCATGCCAGTAGCAGAACAGGTCACCATTAAAAATTGGTAACTAACATATCATAAATGTGCAAATGTCATTTTAGTATTCTATTGTGTTACAATTGATACTAAATGTTTGCTAAATATATACCTATTACATAAAGCATTTAAAAGTACAATAAAAATAACAAATTCTTTTTTAAAAAAAAGCCACATAGATGGATTCTAAACATCGTCATTATACAAATTTCAAAATGCTAGCTGAGAATCAAGAACTACAAAGAAGGGAGGCTCATGTATGCGATAGAACATAATCATTCAAACCTAAAATTGCATAAGCACATTTGATTTCTGTTCTGTTCCTAAAGAAAATGTACCTTTAATAATTCCATAAAATTCTAAGAGTAACATATCTAATTAGTTTTGATAAAATTTCCACAAACTAAACCCAGATTATCATTACTTTATTTTCCTTWTATTATGATAAACCACAATAGAACTTTTGACAATAATTTTATTTTCAGCACTGGTAGTATTTTATATCATGGGCAAATATTGTGGAAGCATGTATTTCCAAAGGGTAGGTTCATTAGTACATCAGAGTGAGTGCTGGAGAGTTTTATTGCTCATATTCACTATAATACTGATGAGATTTTATTTTTGTGAAAAATGAAATTCTGACTTTAACAGAGCAAATGAAAATTAAAATTATTAAAATTAAAATTAAAATTAAAATTCTTAAATTTAAATAAAATACCCCACCAAAAATTTAAGGGATGGAAACTAATTTGGCATTGAGGCATAAGATTGGTGAGAGAAATACCATGTCACATGATAACTACAGAATATTGGTAACTTAAAAACCGGGCAATAGTCATCACATCTGTAGAAAGCAAAAACTTTATTTCTGAAAATACTAGAGCAGATGTTAATATGATAGTACATTAGAAATGAAATTTTAAGATTTCCAAGGAAGCAAATTTTCCTCACTTGTGACTTTTGAGACAAATTAAACATTTTTAGAGTATAACTTAAATGATTGATACTATTATTTCATACTTAACTAATATTCTAAATATATTTTATGTGATTGTTACTAAAACCTATATTCTTATTTTACCAGATTGAATTTAGTAAGCTGGTAGCATAATAGCTAAACTTTAGATTTTCATAATGAGGTAAACTTTTTATTAACAAAATTACATACAGCTAATAGAACATGTATATTGGCCTGTCTCTCCAGATAATTGGAAGATATCTATGTATGGCTTTTTGGGACAAGTATAATGAACTAATGTCCTGGAGAATGAGCATAAATGTCAAGGTAATGAAAGTTTAAAATTCAGACATGGTAGACATTTAAAAAGTCTGTTTTTCAATTATAAATTCACCCATAACATAGAAGGGAACATAAAAGTCCAATATGCATTATACTAAGTTCTGTTTAATATAAAAGATAAATCAACAGTGAAAGTGAGGAAAATGTTACTTCAACAGATCTAAAAACATTTAGATATTCAAAAATATATTGGCACAAGTATAATAGCTGTCTTAAAATAATGAATGATATATATGTAAATAAACAAAGTAAGCATGTCAGGATCATTCATTCATGACGTCAGCACCTGCTGTCTAATGGGTCGAGACAAAACACTGTTCCTTCAAGAGTTAGTCCCATTTTGAACCCCTCCTGTAAAATATAATAAAATTGTTAAAGTATAAACAATAATGACAAAAGAAATCATATAATYGTATCRATAAGCAAAAGAGACTATAAACAAAGTTAAAATATTTGTGTTTAAAGTAAATTCAAAGCTTGGCCTATCAAAAATTTTACAAGGATAAAATTCTATGAGTTCTTTTATACTACAGAGCATTTTTCTGTCTTAAGTATATGAAATGAATGTACATGAGAAATAAAGGAGAATACCAATGTAAAACATGATATACAATTTAAGACATTCATTCTTTTTAGTAGACATTTTCAATATTTCATTTTACTATCATTTAATACTAGGTTTTAAATCTCTCTCTCTCTCTCTCTCTCTCTCTGTGTGTGTGTGTGTGTGT
>BDUI01005232.1:30399-43108 GCA_002335545.1 Apodemus speciosus
TGTGCCACCACGCCCGGCAGGAAGTTCTTGAGTATTCTTATTTTGTAGCAATATAATTATGTGCATGGATTCAGTAAGAAACTATTGATTGTAGATGGAAATAACTAGAAACATTATATTACGAAGGCAGACAGAATCGCATGTGAGACTGATATATATTGACTAAGATATAACCAGATGGTTTTAAGGAAATGATTTTTTTTTTTTTTTTTTTTTTTTTACTTTATGAGGTCAATAAAATCTCTCGGAAAAACTGTTGTATGATATACACCAGAAGAGACTGCTTGGACAGGTATGTTTAAGCCAGGAGAAGGTCTTCGTTAGCTGTCTGGTGACTACACTGGGTGTTCAGGATCCCAGTGTCACACTTAGCCTATCTCAGGGTGAGCTTTTAAGCATAAAACCACATCCTGGGTTGACATATTCAGTTAGCAAGAACAGCCAGAAGCAAGAAATATGGAAGCCAAAAAAGCTGCAGACTTTCCCAGAACTATAGATTTTGATAGACTGGGTTTTTGTTTTCATTTGGGCAGGTTGTGTCGCCTGTGTGCTGAGGTTCGTGGCCCAAATGATAGTTCTGTCATGGAGGCAGTAGTGCTTCAGCTTGGTTTAAAGACTTCCCGGAATATTGACAATCAAGGAATATATCTTCCTGAAAGTCTCGCAGTCGTCAGGATGAGGCAGGATGGACAGACAGAAAACTGAGGGGATCTGGAAAGGCAAAGAAACCCCTCATTCTGAGATCTAGTTTGTGTTTCTTGTTGGCTGACAGCCAGATACGTTAACACAGGCACAAAATTAAAATTGGCTACAGGGTCGATGTTCATTTTCCAAAAGAGATTCAAAAATGGCAAGTTAGAGTTGGACCCTTTGTGACTTTTGAGCCGAGGCATGTCGTTACTCCTCCCCCTTCATAAACCTGGACCCTGCACCTCAGGGGTCACCGTACAGTACCCCTGGCAGAAGATGGGAGTCGGGCATGGAGTGTGCCAGGATTGTAGGCTTGGATCTGAGGCCAGAGAACACCTGCTGGTGTTAAGTTCTTGTGTCCCTGAACAAGGAATTATAAAGAACATAAAGTGACAGAAATAGAGACTGTTTATTAATTAAAAAAAAAAAAAGAATAGGAAGAATCCATAAGAAAGAGAAAGGGCCTCAGAAAGTGGGAATGGGCTAATGACCCGGGAAAGTCCTACTCCTCACACACGGCAGAACTTCAGGACCAGAAAATGGAGGGTAGGAATCCCAGAGATCTGCTAGGAGATGACCTACATGGCTACAGAGACCACCAGGTGGCTCCTGCGCTCCCCCGCCCCCACCCCCAACACAATGTGGGACCTCCTAGAGCATCGGTTCTCAACCTGTGGGTTGTGACCCTTCTGAGGTTCAAAAGACCCTTTCCCAGGGGTCACCTAAGACCACCATAAAACACAGATATTTACCTGATAACTCATAACAGTAGCGAAACTACAGCTAGAAGTCGTAAGGAAATAATCTTATGGTTGGGGGTCACCACAATATGAGGAACTGTATAAAGAAAGGGTCATGGCACGGGGAAGGTTGAGAACCACCRCTCTAGGGTCGGACGACATCACCTTTCAACTCAGCAGAACTGACCAGCAACACATCACAAGTGTGCCTTTTATTTCTTTTTATTTTTATTATTAGATTTTTATTAGATATTTCTTTATTTACATTTTTCTTTTTTTATTTTCTATATTCTTTGTTTACATTCCAAATGATTTTCCCTTTCCCGGTTCCCCTCTCCCCATAAGTCCCATAAACCCTCTTCCCTCCACCCATTCCCCAATCCACCCCCTCCCACTTCTTACATTCTCTTACTGGATTTTCGCGTGAGCACGTCCATCTGTCCATCTCGGGACAGATCTGCTTCCAGCTGCCTATCGCTCGGGTTTCAGTGCCATTGTTCGCGATTCACCGTGAACCCCGCTTCACCACNTTTTTTTATTTTCTATATTCTTTGTTTACATTCCAAATGATTTTCCCTTTCCCGGTTCCCCTCTCCCCATAAGTCCCATAAACCCTCTTCCCTCCACCCATTCCCCAATCCACCCCCTCCCACTTCTTACATTCTCTTACTGGATTTTCGCGTGAGCACGTCCATCTGTCCATCTCGGGACAGATCTGCTTCCAGCTGCCTATCGCTCGGGTTTCAGTGCCATTGTTCGCGATTCACCGTGAACCCCGCTTCACCACKCTCTGAAGTCCTGGCTTCGGCGCTCCCCCTTACTCTTACATCCTTTCGTATTTCTCTCATTCTCATTCCCTCCCTCACACCCCCCACCCCACCCCTCCCCCGCGCCATCTTACTTAATTACAACCTTCCATAGCTTCAATAAATCCCAACTTTCCCTCCCAGCTAATTTACCCACCTTGACTGTTTTTCTTTCCACAGTTGATATAATACTTAACCCATTTGTTACCCACTCTATGAATCCCACTCCTGATCTTGCTGTAAAGTCCAAGTAAAGTCCTCGGTTGATTATATCCTCCAGCAGTTATTGAAGTTACCAAAGCCGCTGCTGATTAGAACAATTGAATTGCGACAACATCCAACAACTGGGCTTGCTCTCCCAGTTAGTGCTCTACTCTGGGAGGAATACAGAGTTTTCACCCGGCGTCCTGAATTCCTGGACTGAGATCTTTGCTGAACAACACATTCAAGTCCACTCTATCCAAATCCCACATGAACACTACACATACTTCAACTGAAAGGACATAGTTGATAATAAAAATAACCCAAGAAAAAATAAATCCCAGTATAGTAACATAAGAAAGAAAAACACACGAAGTAACCAAGACAACATAACTCGTCCAAAAATTATTAACCCTTCGGCTAATAGGGGGTGGTGTTCCATGAAATCCGAGAGAAAACTCAAAATAATTGTGTCGTCCAAAAGGAAGGACTGAACAAAGTGAAGAAATGGATAAGATGAAGGAAGAATTCAACAATGATAGAAATGCTGAAGAAAAACTAATTTGAAATGTTGGGGGAGGGGGGAGCCACAGTGAGTGGAATAAAAAGTTCTGTAGGAAATCTCAAGAAAACAGAATAGCCGAGCCCGGAAACAAGTCAAACAATCCAAGGCAAAGACAAAATAATAAGTAAGCAGTGGTGTGAATTCTAATATATACGTGTATATATACATGTATATAAAACCATGTGCTACAGGTATAGGAGAAGAAACGTGTCCTAAAGGCATAAACATTTTCAAAATTACAACAGCAGATTTCCCAGAGTTAGGAAAAGACACCAGTCTACACACAGAGCATTTGGGATATCAAACAGGCAAGACCTCATCCTATCAAAATTAGGACACTAAACGTGCAGAAGAAAGGAAGTACATTGAGAACAGCAAAGGAGAAGCACTACTCCCCGCACAAAGGCAGCCTGCCACCATAACGCCGTATCATTCGACTGAAACTCTGAATCCAGAAGAACCTGAAATGATGTATTTCAACTTCTGAAAGACAGTTGCCAACTCCAGCTACTATACCCAGCAAAGCCATGTGTCATAACTGAAGGAAAAATAAAAAAAAAACTTTCCATGATAAAAATAAACTAAAGGAATGTCTGACTACTAAGCCAGTTCCACAGAAAATACCGGGGGAATCTTCCAGCCTGGAAAACACATCTATTCCCGAGACCACAGGAAGTTATAAACCTTGCTTAGAGTAATAGTTAAGCAAAGGAGGAAAAGGGAAAAAACCAAAAGCCACAAACCCAGCAATGGTAGGAATCAATACAAACCTTCCATAACAACACTGAATATTAATGGTCTCAGTGCCAGTCAAAAGACACATCCTCCCTCGTAGATTCAGTCGAAAAGCAGCCATCACCTATTTGTTGCCCCCATGAAATGCCTTTCTCCACAAAAGATAAACATTACCTTAGATGAGTGGTTCGCACCCTTCCCATTGCTGTGACCCTTTAATACAATGCCTCATGTGGTGACTCCCCCAACCACAAAATTATTTTTGTTGCTACTTCATAACTGTGATTTTACTCCTGTTATGAATCGCAATGTCAATACCTGATATACAGGATGTATTTATGTTGTTACAAATTGACCCGAAGGTGTCGAGACCCACGGGTTGAGAACTACTGCCTCAGAATGAAAGGAAGAAGAGAGGGAATTCTCAGAAAATGCGCCTGGGCGACAAACAGGTATCACTAGTCTAACATCTGGCCAAATAGGCTTCAAGCCAAAACTATCGAAAAAAGATGAAGACAGTCATGTCATACCAACTAAAGAAGCAACATGGCATTACCATTACAAACAGATATGCCCAGACACAGGTGCATCCAATTGCATAAGTCATATTGCTAGAGTCACATCACAGATCAATAGGAGCAAGTGACCTCCACACCCCACTCCCACCAACTGACAGGCCATTCTGACAAAAACACATGAGAAACATCTAAGGTAAATGACACCATAGATCAAGTAGACTTAACAGACATCTGTAGATTATTTCACCCAAACACTACTGTGATGATTTGTATATGCTTGGCCCTGGGAGTGGCACTATTAGGAGGTGTGGCCTTATTGGAGTAGGTGTGTCACTGTGGGTGTGGGCTTTAAGACCCTCATCCTAGCTGCCTGGAAGCCAGGTATCCTGCTATTAGCCTGCAGATATAGATGCAGAACTCTCAGCTCCTCCTGCACCATGCCTGCCTGGAGGCTGCCGTGCTCCCTTGATGATAATGGACTGACCCTCTGAACCTGTAAGCCAGCCCCAATTCAATGTTGTCCTTATAAGAATTGCCTTGGTCATGGTGTCTGTTCACAGCAGTAAAACCCTAACTAAGACAACTACAGAACACACATTTTTCCCCCCTCAGCAACTTCTGAAAGAAAAATAAAATTATGAAAATTTCAGGAAAAATAGATGAAACTGGAAAATGTTACACTAAGTAACCGAGGCCCCAAGAGACAAACAGAACCACAAAATTATTTTGTGGATTCTACCTGGGAACCCTTAGATTCATATATTTCACTTGGACTCTCAATAGAGTTCAGGAAGCTAGAAAAGACCAGTGAGAGGAGGGGGAGAAGAGGCCTTGAGGGTGAAGGGTAATGGATATATGTGGTGTGCAGGCAGAGAGGAATGGGGAGGGGGCGAGCTAAATAAAACCAAGGATGCATGAAAAACATGACGGAAGCCATGTTACTTACTTTTCTATTGCTGCGATGGAGCACCATGACCAAGATGGCTTCTAGGGGGAAAACTTCGTGTTTGTTTATAGTCTCAAGAGGGACAAGAGTTCATCAAGCCAGGGCAGAGTGCCTGCGGGGCAACCACAGCAGGAAGCTGAGGGCTAACACCCTCAACCACAAACGTGAAGCAAAGAGAGAAAGCTGGGAGGAGGGGGAGGTCCTCTACTCTCAAATCCCAACCCCAGGGATGCGTCCTCCATGAAGACCATTCCTCCCGAATAGCCCCACCAACAAGGACCGAGGGTAGAAATGTCTGAACCGATGGGGAATGTTTTCATTCAAACCACAACAGAAACCTACCACTTTGTAGGCCAATTTGAGAACATAATTTTTAAAATAAAAAAAGGAAGGCAGGAAAAAAGGAAGGAAGGAAGGAAGGAAGGAAGGAAGGAAGGAAGGAAGGAAGGAAGGAAGGAATAAAAGGTAAGAAGGTAGGAAGGTGCCCAAGGTGGGTGGAGAATGCTTCCCCTAGTAGACATTAATTATTAATTGAAAATCTCAGTATGAAATGTTGGATAATTCCCTAAAAGTTATTGGTCGGGAAGATCCCAGAGGTTCTGCAAACAACACAAGCTATTGCGATGGTTCTTGGTTTCCCACCAGAACCGTGTGGTAAGACCCTGCTGCTGAAGACATGACATGCTTTGGTTTCAGGACATAGAGAAATCAAACTGCATCTCACCTAAAAATCTTCTTCCCTCCTGGTTTGCTTTCACAATGCCAGAAGCTTCTCTTCAGGCCACCGGAGAAGAAAAATCTATTAATGGTCTTGAGAGATAAACCATTATACTACAACGCTGACCTGCCATGCAAGATGTGCTTGCTGGTGCGACCTTGGCACAGTGGTTACGGAAGTAGTCATATGCTTCGGGATCAGATTTGAGGCCTAAGGTCCATGGCTCAGGAGGTCACAGGCTCCTTGGGGAGAACATGCTAGAGGTGCCTTGCTAAGTGCAAATGTTGCCAAGCTGCCTTCTAAATAACATGAGGGCTGACAAGATGGGTTAATGATTAATAATGCTTGCTGCTTTTACAGATGACTAAAGGCCCCGGCATCTACATCAGGTAGCTCATCACAGCCATTTACAACTCCAGCTCTAGAGGATATGACATCCTCTACTGTTCTCTGTATGCATCAGCCAACACGGAGACACATAATTAAAAATAAATCTTTAGAAAGTTTTAAATACTTATATATGTAGATTAGTGCTACTCTCAACGCTGGCTACAAAAGTTTCTCTCTGAAATTGTCATCAGTTAATCCAGAGGCTCATAACAATGAAGTGCTGAGAGTAAGTGTCTACTGAGTGAGTATTCAGCCCAAAATGGAACATATATATCAAACAACACACACATACCCAAGGTTCAGGGAACATCGAAGGAAAAGAGGCATTGTCTAGCAATTTCCTCTGAAATAAAACTTTCACTCTTACAAGGAAGCTCATTAAGACACAGAGTGTGCTGCAATGAAAAGTCCATCCTGTAGGCAAACTCGTTAAGACACAGGAAGTATACAACTTAATAACTTTAGGAAGTCCCTACAATTGAGGAGAGTCATTAGGCCCCTCCCACCCTAGGCATACATAAGCTGTAACGACTACTGAGTATTGCTCTCAGATAAGCACACTGCCTTACAGAGGGGTTTAAGACTCGGCAATGTGGCCTAGAGGAAACGCTAGAATTGAAGACCCAGGAAATTATAGAACAGAATAAGAGAGAGAGAAGGAGGAGCCATGGGGGATTGAGAGGAAGGAGAGGAGTTATGGAGATCGGCAGAGAGGCTGCAGAGAGAGAAGCTCATGGCCTGGAGAAACTGCAAGTTATGTGGGATAAAATAGATGGGAATAGAGTAGTGGAGTGGGAGATCTGTGCAGAGAGAGAAGCTCATGGTCTGGAGAAACTGCAAGTTATGTGGGATAAAATAGATGGGAATAGAGTAGCAGAGTGGGAGATCTGCCCATTCTAGGCTTATAGCTTGTTTTGTTAACTGAGTTGAGTTTTTTTTTTTTTTAAACCGGGGAATTGGGTCGGAAACAAAATAGCATGAAGGGGCAGAGAGCAGCAGACCATCCTGGAATGGCCCAGACCCACGGAGCTGCCTGGAAGAGTTAACTTCCAACTTACTGAGCTGCATGATGTCTGGTGCACTCTGAGTATCCAGATTTTCTGATTCATCACCCATGCTGGGTGGGCTTTAATATCAGCTGTCTCTGAGTCACTTCTGCCGCTGTAAGTGATATCTCACCCATACTTCTGCTACTAATTATTGATTGACCAAGTCAATTTTGGTGGTCTTCATACTTTGGACTCTCGATGGTACCATATGTGGTGTGAAGTATCTTCCCAAGAATACTGTCACACAACAGGGGGAAGAAGGAATGTAGGCACCAGAGGATGGGAAGGAACATTGTGAAATACTCTCCTCTGAAAATAGAAAGGCCGTCGGGTCCATGAACTCACAGTAGCTATGGTTACTGTGTACAAGATAGGGCCAACAAGATCACTTAACATTGCCACAAACACTTGTTGCTTGCACTCAGTAACCTCTCACAAAGAAAGAAGAGAACATGAAGGTGGGAACACGGTGGGGAGGCTCGTGAAGGGAGTTGGAGTTTATAGTGCAGATATAATAAAAAATGCATTGCTTATATGTGTTACATGTCAAAGAATAAATGAAATATTATATTAAGGAAAGGAAGAGTCAGAAGCAGGCAGATCCCTGCAGGTCCTAGGCCAGCCTGGTCTACATAGCAAGTTCCAGGACACCCAGGACTGTAACTTTAATTTTTTGTGTGTGTTTTTTTCGAGACAGGATTTCTCTGTGTAGCCCTGGCTGTCCTGGAACTCACTCAGTAGACCAGGCTGGCCTCGAACTCAGAGATCCGCCTGCCTCTGCCTCCCAAGTGCTGGGATTACAGGCRTGCGCCACCACGCCCGGCTTAATTTTTTTTCAAAGCCTTCTTTTAATGATAGTTCTTCAATGTTTTAACCTTCCTTCTAGCCTACCACCCACCATAGGTAGCGGAAAGAAAAGGATACAAGGGAARTGGACCTGTTTAGAAAGGTTCTTTAGAGCAACTCCCATCTACGTTGTTAAGGAATGAACAGTTCAGGTCACAGTCAGCAGTGGCAGCTCGATCCACTCACAAACACCTCACAGATACACCAGCAGTCTACTTCAGTGAGTAAGGATAGCAAACATGAATTAGCACCGTGGCAAACCCAACAAGCAATGCACAGCTAGCTCTATGAGCAAGCCTAGCTCTGTCTCCACCACTGTCTGCCAAGTCTTTTTTATACTCCCTCCAAGCATTATGTGTCCTCCACAGGTCTTGGCTCAGCATGAGTCTTGCCTTAGCACATGGGTCTGTCTCAGCTGATATCACACTGTCAAATCAACCCTGCCTTTGGATCAAGATGTAGAACTCTTGGCTCTTCCAGCACTATGTCTGCCTGGATACTGCCATGCTTCCCACCGTGATAATAATGGTTGGAATCTCTGAAACTATAAGCCAGCCTCAGTCAAATGTTTTCTTCATAAGAGTTACCTTTGTCAGAATGTCTCTTCATAGCAATGAAACCCTAACAAAGACACACACTAATTCCACACATCCCTGATGCGCACACCTTGTCCCTTCTCTAAATAGAACACTAGATTTGTTCTACCATTCTCATGACTCCAGGACCTCCTCTTTCCAGGGAAGGACACTAGACCTCCTGCACCCATCCCCACAACCTCCTTGAGGACCACATGCCCAGTCCCTGACTTCTGGGGCTCCCTGTTCTACCCCTCTACCTCTGGTAGGGATCCTAGACTCATAACCAACTCCTCAAACATCTAATATCTAAAGGAAGGTCATGAATACTGGCTCTAAGAATCTCCTAACTTTATAGAAGGTCTATCCCTGGGCTTAGAAACCTCACTTAGCTCACGAAAGCCAGGAGTACTTCTGATGCCCTATCTGAACATCAACAATGAATTGCTCAAAGACTGATGAACCCTGAGTCAGGTTAATGGTCTGGTAACTTGGGATAACAGGAAAAAGCACCTCAAACACCCACTCAGCAAAGCAGAGACAATATTTCTGTGCCAAGAAACGGTACCAAAACTCTAACTCTAGATATCTAGATTCCATCACAAACATACAAACATGAATAATCAATGCAATAATCTCCATCAAAAACTAATGCTCCCATAATATTCCCCAAGAAAATGACTTAGATATTATGGAAGACAAATAATTCAAAATAGCACCAATAAACAAGCTGAAAGAGTCAAAGAGGATATGAGTAGACACCAGAACGAAGATGGAGAAAACACAGCTGGGTAAAATTATTTAAAAAATTCAAGATAGGAAAGAATTTAATAAAGGAGATCTCTAAAGAAATCCCAAAGTAAAATAAAATTTGTAATGAAAAAAATCTTAGGAATTCAAATAAAAGTTCAGAAGAAAGCCCCACTGAAAGCTTGGATGAAGTGGAGGAGAGAATATCAGGGCTTGAAGACAAAGAGGAAGTATGTCACTTAGCAAAAAATAAATAAATAAATAAATAAATAAATAAATAAATAAATAAATAACAAATCCTGCCTCCCACAAAGAGAATTTTCAGGAACTCTTGGGGCACTATAAAAGGAACACCTACAGATGATAGATGTAGAATAAAGAGAAGAAAGGCACAGAAAATACTTCCAAAAATTCGTAGAAGAAAATTTTTCTAACCTATAGAACAAGCCTATCAAAGCACAAGAGGCATCTAGAACACCAAATAGACAGGACCAGGAAGAAAATCCCTCACTACATAATACTAAAAACACTAAATGTTCATAACAGGGAAAGAATATTAAAAGCTACAAGGGGAAAGGAGCACGCAACAGACAGACACAGATCTGTTGGGACAGCACCCAACTTCTCAATGGAGACTCTAAAAGCCAGAAGGGCCTGGACTAACTCAGAGACCACAGATGCCAGCCCAGTTTACCATAGCAAGCAAAACTAACAGTCACATAGAGGAGAAAAGCATTCTATGATAAAACCAAATTTGAGCAGTATCTATYTACCAACCCGGCTCTACAGAAGGCACTCGAAGAGGAGCTAGGAGGAAAAAATTCAACCTGAGGAGAGACCATACCCAAGAATACACAAGTAATCCCAGACCAGCAAATGGAAAGAATGGGGGAGCTCAAACCATAACAACAAGAGGAGCACTGTTCATTGATAACTGTCAATGGCCCCAAATCACCAATAAGACACAGATTAACAGATTGGATTAGAAAGCAAGATCCGGCTTTTTGGCTTTTGGCTCAAAGGAGGCTATGGCGCAACTTTCTTCGGTCGTCACTAATTGGGGTTTATCCATCACCAGCTGCCTCCACCATGCTGCTTAAGTTTGACCCCAATGAGATCAAAATTGTGTACTTGAGGTGCACCAGAGGAGAGGTTGGAGCCACATCGCCTTGGACCCTAAGACTGGTCCTCTGGGTCTATCTCCAGAAAGAGTTGGTGATGACATTGCCAAGGTTACCGGTGATTGGAAAGGTCTCAGAATAACAGTGAAACTGACCATCCAGAATAGACAGGCCCAGACTGAGGTGGTGCCCTCAGCCTCTGCCCTGATCATCAAAGCCCTCAAGGAGCCACCAAGAGTCAGGAAGAAGCAGAAGAACATTAAACACAGTGGAAACATCACTTTTGTTTGTTTGTTTTTTGTTATTTTTTCCAAGTCAGGGTTTCTCTGTGTAGCCCTGGCTGTCCTGGAACTCACACTGTAGACCAGGCTGGCCTCAAACTCAGAATTTTGCCTGCCTCTGCCTCCCAAGTGCTGGGATTAAAGGCATGCGCCACCACTGCCCGGTGGAAATATCACTTTTGATGAGATTGTCAACATTGCCCAGCAGATGAGACACTGGTCTTTGGCCAGAGAACTTTCTGGAACTATCGAGGACATTCTGGGTACTGCACAGTCTGTAGGCTGCAGTGTGGATGGCCGCCACCCGCCTGACATCATAGATGATATCAACAGTGGTGCTGTGGAGTGTCCAGCTAGTTAAGAAGCAACAAGAAAATATTTCAATAAAAGACTCCCTGATTTAAAAAAAAAAAAAAGAAAAGCAAGCAAGATCCGTCTTTCAACACACCTCACCATAAAAGACAGACATCACCTCAAAAAGGTTAAAAGGATGGAGAACGATAATCCAGGCAAATGGACCCAAGAAACAAGCAGGCACTGCATTTTAATATCTGGTAAAATAGACTTTGAAACAAAACTAATCAGAAGAGATAGGGAAGGGTATCATATACTTTTAAAAAAAAACCCATCAAGAAAATATCGATACTCTAAACATTTATGCAGGAAATGCAAGGGCATGCAAGGTCATAAAAGAAACATAATTACAGCTAAAATCACGTTGATTCTAACACAGTGGCAGTGGGTGACGTCAATACCCAACTCTCCCTGATAGTCAGGTTATCCAGACAAAAAATAAACAGAGAAACCTGGCATTATAATGTCATAAATCAAACAGACCTAGCAGATAGTTACAAAACATTCCACCCAAACACACACAAAAATACCTTCTTCTTCTCAGTAGCTCATGGCAACTCCCAACAGATGCAAGAAAATTAACTTCTTCAATGGAATTTCACTGGACATACAAAAAGCACTTATGGGCAGGTGCCATGCCCAGGTGGCCAACACAAAATAAACTCAAAGTATTTGATAGCTTTATTTTTGTTTCATCGTGCTTTGTTTGGACAGATTTTTTTCTTTCTTGCTTTTTGTTTGTTTTTTGCTTTGTTGTTGTTGTTTACCTTACTGGCCTTTTGCCTCTGTATTTGATTTTGTCTTTGTGCTATCTATCTATCTATCTATCTATCTATCTATCTATCTATCTATCTATCTATCTATCTTTTTATCTGCGTGCTTTCTTAGGAGAAAGTGTGAAACTTGGGGAGAATCTGAGAGGGAATAAGGAAGCGGAAACTGTGATCAGAATACATCCTGTATTTTCAATCAAAAATAAAGGTAGAACTGTCACTAACCTTAAAAAAAAAAAAAAAAAAAAAGGACTGTGCAGGGATTTTTTTTGGGGGGGGGATCGCATCTTGTCTATATATTTCTCTTGGTAGCACGGCCATTTTCAGAATATTAATCCTAATTTTCATCTTCAGATATTTATCAGCTGTGGAAGATTCCTGGTAGAGTCTATAGGGTCTTTTATGTATAGACCCGTAGCATCTGTAAATATAGATAATTTGACTTTGTCTGTTCCTATTTGTTTCCCCTTGATTTCCTTCAGTTGTCTTATTGTGCTAGCTAGACTTCAGGTATGGAGAGGGTGGGCACCTTGTGTTGTTTCTGATTTTAGTGGAAATACTTTGTGTTTTTCTCTGTTTAGGATGATGTTGCCTGTTGGTTTGCCATAAATTGCTCTCTCTCTCTCTCTCTCTCTCTCTCTCTCTCTCTCT
>BDUI01005235.1:31871-42704 GCA_002335545.1 Apodemus speciosus
TGACAAAACTGTACAATCACAATGAAATTGATGATTTCCTAGACAGATACCAACTACTAAAGCTAAATGAAGATCAGGTAAACTATCTGAATAGTCCTATAACCACAAAGAAAATAGAAGCAGTAATTAAAATCTCCCAACCAATAATACATAAACAAATAAATAAAAATATTAACATGCTCTAGGCTAGATGATTTCAAAGCAGCACTCTCTCACCCTTTCAAAGAAGAAACAATATCAGTAGTCCTCAAACTATTCCACAAAATAGAAGCAGAAGGAACACTGCCAAACTCATTTTCTAAAGCCACAGTCACCCTGGTACCAAAAGCACACAAAAACTCAACAAACAAAGAGAATTTCAAGCCAATTTTTCTCATGAACATTAATGCCAAAATACTCAAAAATACTTACAATTTGAATACACACCAAAACCATCATCCACTATGATCAAGTAGGCTTCATCACAGGGATGCAGGGTTATGGCAATTTATGAAAGTATGTCAATGCAATCCATAATATAAACAAACTAAAAAAAAACTGCACATGATCAACTCACTAGATGCTGAAAAAGCATTTGACAAAATGCAAAACCTCTTTATGATGAAAGTACTTCACAAATCAGGGAAATGATGCATACATAAACACAATAAAGGCAGTGTGGTAAGCAAATAGCCAACCTCAAATTAAATGGAGAAAAACTGAAAGCATTTCAACTAAAATTGGGTCAAGACGAGAATGTCCACTCTCTTTCTATCTCTCTAATGCAGTACTTGAAGTTCTAGCTAGAGCAGTAAGACAACAGAAGATGAAAGAGAAGATGTCAATTTATTGATATTCATAGATATCATAGTATAAATATGTTACTCCAAAACTTCTAACAGAGAACTCTTGCAGCTGATAAACACCTTCAAAAATTGTCTTAATACAACATTAACTCAAAAAACCAGTAACATCATCCATACAAGCAATAAATGGGCTAAGTAAAATGTTAGAGGGACAATACTATTCATGATAACCACAAATTATATAAAATATATTGGTGTTAACTCTAGCCAAACAAACGAAAGACCTGTATGACAACTTCAAGTCTCCTAAGAAATTGAGAAAGTCATCAGAAGATTGAAAGATCTCCCATTTTCATGGATTGGTAGAATTAATATAGTGAAAATAGCCATATTAACACAGGAAAACTATAGAACATTTTTTCCTTATGAACATATACACAAATGTTAAAATATTTGGTAATTTAATGAAAATTACTTAAAAACTATATACTGCAATTGAACCTAATTCATTATAGATATATAAGCATGTTACATATATGCAAATAAAGAACTATAATGTACGACATAGACTATTGCAGAAATAATTGCCATCTCAATACATATAGAAAAGGCCTTTGACAGAGTTCAAAATCCCTTCCTGATGATAGTTTTTAAAAGGCTTTATATAGAAGGAACATATTGCCAAATAAAATGCCACACATGACATACTATATAATAATATATAATAATTACAAATACTATATAATAAGTGTGGGGAAATCAGAAAATATTTTTCTCTAAAATCAGAAATAAGACATTGATATGAACACCATAGTTTCACAAAATCCTAGAATTACTCTAACAGAATATATGATGTTATATTTTAAACATCCAGAATTTTACCATAAAACTCTGAGATTTTCAGAAAAAAAAAGAAACTTTTTATATATTGACAAGGAAGGTGCTGCTAGACAATCAGGGTGAACAATTCCACTTACAATCTCCTCTAAAGCTAATGGAGTATCAGAAATAAAATTGAGGAAGGAGCTAAAAGTCCATTACAATGACAAGTTCGAGAAAAATAAAAGGAGAATGTACGCTTTGACCTATGATGCCTGGTATAATGTTTTCCCTAATAAACATGTGATCTTCCTTCAGGTTGTTCAGAAATTGATAGGAAACTTCATCCTGAGCCAATCCCTATTTGTCATCTCTGGAATGGTATACTTTCATGCCCTTCAATATTAGAAAACCAGCCTTTTTTGTCTTGTTGAACAACTGGAGTTTAAAGAACAAGAGCTATGTTTTAATCATCTTGACTCTTAAAATAACCATTAGTAGCAGAATTCAACAGTGTTAATTTTGCTTCAGAAGTGGTTCCTCCTCATCCAAGACTCTTTCACCTCTATGGCTCTCAGCCTAAGGCAAAACTTTCCTACCCAACCTATAACATAGTACCAACAAAGAGGTGGTTCCCATTATCTTTTGTGTTTTTACAAAGTGGGTACCAAATGCTTATTAAGTTTTATTTCATACTAAATCAGAAAGTATTTCCATGTTACTGTGGTATGCCAACCACTGTCTATCATGGGCTTTCAACCACCAGTGGTTGTTTAATTAGACCTTCTTAAGTTCTAATGTGTTCCAGTTATTTTAAGCTAAATGATAGGAATTAGTGCTAGTTGTATATTAAATAGGCTATATGCTTCAAAATACCCTCCCAAGGTAATACTAATTATATGAAGCAATATTCATTTTCATATGCTTAAGAATTGACTTTTCTCCTTGTGAATGCTTCCAATCATATCTGCATCTGACATATAGCATAATATTTAATTATTTACCAGGGTTAGAACTAAATCTCTTCAGTTGTGTCCTCTAATCTTTAAAATAAAATAAAATAAAATAAAATAAAATAAATAAAATATTGTCTTTATCTTATGCTATCAAATACACTCAAATTTGTGATAAATAATTTAAACTGTTTCAAAATTACTTTTTGGATATGGGGAAACTGCATAGCACAATTAAGTGTTTTGTGTGTTCAAGCATGAAATGCAAGAAAAGTTTTTATTTCTCAGCACAACACAGTATATATACATGAATAGCAAACAAATAATAAATAAATACATTCTGTGTCTGGTCCCCTAGTCCTTATATTCTTCTTGAAAGCATGATTTCAGTATTATTTTATTTTCTCATAAATATAGTGAATACTGAAGCAGAACATTAAAATGTGATAGGCACTTTTAATACAGATATACCCTGTCTGGTAGTATCTCCGACGATATAATTAGAGAAGCATAAAACCTGTCAAAATAAACAAACAAACAAAAAACCTAAACAGTGATAGCATTAATAGACATGCTTATATAGAAGATGGAAATCTCAAGGGGCCTCACCCCTAGACACAGTACAACAGGCACGTAATGAATGCGGAAAGAGGGAATTCTATGTTTTCAGGGAAGAGATCAATACCAAATGGTCTATCCTGGAATCATACTCATATAAACAACACTAAAGAGCTCAGTGTGTCACATGAATGTATTTATCCCTTTATAAGTAGATGTATTAATAATAAAGAAAAATATGTCATGAATTTGAAAAGTTGTAAGGGTAGGAGAATATAGGAAAGTCTGTAAGGAGAAAATGGAAGTGGGGAAAGGTATAATTATATTTTAATTATGACTTTACTGATCTGGTGTTGTGGTTTTAGTGCAGCCAAGTTGTCTTTGGAAAAAAATCCCTATTTATAATACCATTTTACTTATAAGATTTATTAGTATTATCATCTCCACTTTCATGTTTTAAAATTTTCCATGTAAGGTTCTTTAATATGATGACACCTTGGTAACAATATATTTTATTTATTTAATAAATCTATCTTGCACAAACCAACTGAAATACTGTCTTTGATAATAGATGTTTTGTCAAATGCTGAAGTAGTCTGCATTCCCAATTTAGATTCCATATGAGGGAAATAACAAATACTACCCAAATGTATAGTGTTTTCACTTTTGCATTATGTATAGGCAAATGAGTGATATGGACTATATAATAGAAGTTGGAAAAGCTTCCACAAAATTGTTACAATCAAATCTCAATCCAGAAATGTAACTGTGAGTTTTTAAATAGAGGATTTTGTAATTGTGCATTTGCATATGTTGGGGAAATAACTATGTCTGAGACAAGCAACAATCTTGAAAGGATTTCACTCACTTTGAAAACTGGCCTAAACTGGAGGCTTATGATAAGAATGTGAAATTGATTCATTAAGAAATAATTGATGCAGTCTATAACTTGAGTTTTAGTATTATAATTATTAATAATATTATTAATCAAAATAATAGACATAGGTATATATTTTATTACTATTTGATACAAAATTATTAGTATTTGCCTGCTTAATATCTACATAACCTATTTATGTCAGTATTCTTATTTACCAAAGAGAATCAATTGACCTACAAAATCTTGATTTATTTGGTTTAGTACAATGGAATCAATTTTCCTAATATAAGAGAGGGATATAGAATAAGTCATATCTAAATAACCATTTTCATTGCTAGTAATGACCGCTGGCTTAAGCATCACATACGACAAATTAAACCTTAAATCTAAGCTCTCTGTCTCAGAACTCAGAAGCAAGAAGGGCTGGGACAACCAGACCTCCCAGAGGTCCTAGGGAATAAACCACCAACCAAAGAGTACACATAAAATATAGGAAGTGGCTCCAGCTGCATATATAGCAGAGGAAGGCCTTCTTGGACATCAATGGGAGGAGAAGCCCTTGGTACAGAGAAGGCTTGATGCCATAGTCTAGTGAAATATCAGATATGAAGTGGGAGTGGGTGGGTGGGTAGGGAAACACCATCATATAAGCAGGGGGAGGAGGGATGGGATAGGGAGTTTCCAGAGGGGAAGCTAGGAAAGAGGATAGCATTCAAAATGTAAATAAAGAAAATATCTAATAAAAAATTTTTCAAAAAAAAGTTTTTTTTCCTCTCTCTGTCCTACCATCACAATTCTTCCAGCCACATTGCCAGCCCTGTAGTACAACACTTGGAAGGGTCTGCACTCCCGCGTCCCTTCTCTGGGCACTCTGCTCATAGTAATCACGTCATTTCTATATTTGCTGAATCTATTAGTCAATCTTTCTAGTCTACCTTCTTCCCTTCTGTGAGCACCTATACTGAGAAACACTTTCTACACTATCAGTGAACATACTCGCCAGGGCCTCAGGACCACAAATGATATTGTTTGTTGTTGTTGTCTTGTTTTGTTTTGTTTTGTTTTGTTTTGTTTTGTTTTGTTTTCCCTCTAGATGGTAATATCTGCTTATGGTTGTCCTTTCTCCAACTACAACTTTAATTACTCTAGAATCCCACTCCTGATTCAGATCCAAGGTTCTCATAGCCCTTTCATTCCTGTCTCTCCAGATGACTCTTTGCCTTACTGCAACCTTCATACAGGATCTTCTTTTCCCACCACAGCTCTGACTCCATATGGGCACTCACCTATAAAGTGTTAGCAGGATCCCCTTAATTCTTTCCTGAAGCACCTGTTAGCTTTTTCTCCTAGTTCACATCTATTAATTTTTGCCACCTACCTACCCACAGAAGAACCCTCAACCAGGCACCCTAATGAATTCTGTGAAAATACACTGGAATGAAGTAACGATAGAAATTCCTGACATGACACTAAAATTGAGAAAGAAATGAAATCATTTAGGAAACACAAACTCAGTAAAACTGGAAATGGAAAGCTTCGAAAAGTGAACAAGCCCCTCAGAAATAAGCTGCACCAACAGAGGCTTTAAAAAGAGATTCTAAGTTGTTGATTCCAAGGCAGAAGAAATGTATCTGTTAAAAAATGTTAAATCTAAAAACATCCAAACACAAAACATCCAGGAAATCTGGGGACCCATGAAAATATCAAATCAATGACAATACTAATAAATAAAGTGAAATATATCAAAGGCACGTAAAATATTTTTACAATTATAGGAGTAAATGTCACTAACTTCCAAAGGAAGTTGCATATCAAGGCACAAGAAGTATATGGAACATTAAATAGACTGAATCAGAAAAGAAAGTCCTCTTGGAACATGATAATTAAAGTAACAACCATAGAAAACAAAGGAAGAATATTAAAAGCTGAAAAGGAAGATGACTAAGTATTACATGAAGGCAGACCCATTATATTAATACCTGACTTTTTAATGGAGATTCTAAAACCCAGAGGAGCCTTTACCAGTTCTTCAAATGCAAAGAAACAAAAGATGCCAGATTAGACTTCTATATTCAGTAAAACTATCAATCACAATAGACAAAGAAAAGAATTTCATGATAAAAGTAAATTTGTACAGTTATCTATCTGACAAATTAAGGTCCACAAAAACACTAGAGGGAAAACCTCAACCCAAACTGGTTCACATTCAATAAAATACAATTAATAAATAATCTCCAGCCAGCAAATAAAAAGATGGGAAGATGTGGGGGGATCCAAACAATAGCAATAAAATACCAGAAGTCAACAACGACTTCTTATTGATAACTGTAAATATCAATAATTCATCAGTAAGAAGACACAATCTAATATATTGGATTATAAAAACAGTAACCATCCTTCTGTTGTATCCACAGAAAGCACCTTAACATCGAAAATAGACATTCTTTCAGGACAGAAGGATGAACAAATATGTTCTAGGCAAATGGACACAAGAAGAAAGCAGGTGGAGTTATTTTAATATATGATGAAAAAAAACTTCAACAAAACCTAATCAGAAGAAATAGAAGACACTACATACTCATCAAAGAAAAAATCTACTAAGAGAATATTGCAATTCTAAACATTTATATACCAAACTCAAGGGTATCCAACTTCATAAAAAATATACTACTACAGATAAAACTTTATATTGTCATCCTCACAGTGGAAGTGCTTAACTTTAATACCCCACTCTCACCAATAGACAGGCATCCCAGGGAAAACTAAACATAGAAATGCTGTAGCTAAATAACATCACAAATCAATTGAACTCAGCTAAATTTTATATAACATTTCAAACTAGTTTGTCAGTAGCTGGTGGAACTTGTTTCAAAGTTGATCAAAAGTTTGAATCCAAAGGAAGCCTCAATAATTATAAGAAAATTTAAATAGCAACTTGTATCCTACATGACCACCACAGATTAAAGCTGAGTATCAACAAGAACAGAAACAACAAAATGTTTAACACCTCATTAAAACTGAGCAACTTACTGCTGAATGAAAGTTAGGCAAGATATAATTTAAGAAGAAAACTGACAACATTTAGAATTGAATGAAACTGAAAACACAATATATCCAAACATATAAGATACAAGAAAGGGTGAGCTAGAGGAAAATACATATAACTAAATACCTACATAGAAAAATTAGAGAGATCTCATATTGGCAACTTAAGGGCAGACATTAATGCTCTTATTAAAAATGAGAAATAAAATCTCAAAGGAATAGAGAATAATAAATAATCATAGTTCTGATATAAATCAAACAAACAAAACAATACACAAAGAATCAATAAAATGAGGAGTTGGTTCATTGAGAAAACCGGAAAGAATTATAAACCCTTACCAAATAACCTAAAAGGTAGAAAGACTATATCCAAATTAATAGAATTAGAGACAAAATGGGGGATATAAAAACAGACATCAAAAAAAATCCAGAGAATAATAAGGATATGTTTTAAAAATCTGTTCTCCATCAAACTGAAAATCTGAATGAAATGGATAAAATTGCTGACATCGAAAACCTACTAAAGTTAAATCAAAACTGAATAATCAGTTAAAAAAGACACATAGCCCTAGTGAAATAGGAGTAGTGATGAAGCCGCCCAACCAAAAAAAAAAAAAAAAAAAAAAAAAAAAAAAGGCTCAGAGCCAGATAGGTTTAGCACAGAATTCTACTGGAGTTTCAAAGTAGAATTGCCAATACTCATCAAATTATTCTGTAAAATAGAAACAGAAGGAAAACTGTCTAATTTTTTACAATTACCCTGATACATATACCACACAAAGAAACAATAAAGAAAGAAGACTATGGGCCAATTTCTGTCATGAACACAGATGCCAAAAATTCTCAAACCAGATCCTTCAAAATTCCTTTCAACCTAATCCAATAACATATACAAAGTTATTCACGACAATAAAGTAGGTTTCATACCAGAGTTGTGGTGGGAAAAGCATCATGAGGTGATTAAATAGATTGGAAGAGAGGAGGGGTTGAGGCAGGACTTAAGTGTAGGAAGGGAAGACTAAAATGAAGGACAAATTGAGGGGTGATATGGGAACCTTCTACAGTAAAGGCTTCTTAAAAATATACTTATATAAATGTAGTACAAATGTAATCAACAAATAATGGAATGATAAAGCCCCACTAGATATCTCTTACTGCCAAGTGAAACCTTGAGCACAAGAAATGTCAAATATCTAATTCAGATCTTGCCAAAGGGGACCCACAGAAACTCTAAAACAAATCATATTGTTCTCCACAAACTGATACTAAAGCCCTATTATTGAAGACATTTACATAACTCATTGAACATGGAGAAATCAAACTGGTGACTACTTAGAGCCTTCATCACTACTGACTAATGCTCATTGTACTAGATGGTATCTAGCATGGTACTAAAGGAAAAACTAACCCAACAACAGCGTTTTGACTTGTAAGGGTGATCTCTTTGCAAGAAAGACAGATGCAACAGTGGCATAAAAAATTTGGCAATAACAAAACACTATTTGATGGGAGTTAAGGCCCATTCCGTAAGTGCAAATCCATGCCTGATGCTGTTCAGATGCCCATGAACATAAAAGAGAAAAGAAGGGTAGCAGAGTGTAGATTTGGGTGGTTGAAGAGGATCTTGGAGAATTTGAGGGAGAAGAAACCAAAATCAGAATATATTGTATAATAAATCTCTTTCCAGGTTTGAAGATGTGAGGAACTAAATACATTTCTGATCCAGAAATTTTAAAATGGTAACCATGAAGTAAAGAATAAATAAGATGGACACTTGATCTAGTTTTAGCAAATGCAAAGCACAAAGTGTAACAGTTCCAATAGCATTTTAAGCTCTAAAATAAACAAGTGATTTTTACTGGAAATGGCACCTTAATAGCTAAATATACTTCCTCAGTATTTATAGTTGTACATGATACTTACAAATATTTATCAATATTAGTGTGGTGCTTAATATAATTTAAGAAACTGTTTCTAAAATCTTTGTACAAATGCAAGTTTCAGTTATCATTTAGAGCAGAAAATATATAGAAACATTTTTTATGGGATGAAGACTATAAGGAATCGTGCTTAATCACCAAGTTTTAGATAAGAACCACAGACAATGTCATAGGAGGTTTCAAATGATGCTAATACTCTATTAGCCTTTGAAAAAACTGAGCAGCTTATGGGATTTTTAGGGGAGGGGGGAAACTAGGAAAGGAGACAATATTTGAAATACAAATAAAGAATATATCTAATTAAAATGTTTTACTTCAAATGTCTAAATATAAGAAAATCTTTCAATGAACTACAGGAAATTTTATTATTATAACAGCTGTAAAATTAAATTAAAATCATGACAAAGGTTTATGATAAAATCCTGTGCAATATATCATTCTTTTATACTTCTATTGAATTTTACCATAATTTCTCTACATTTACCTTCATGATTCCTAGTACTCAGAGTACTTGTTGAGGAATTTTTAGCCTATTTGTGCCTACCTCCTCCTGAAGGATATTTGGAGGCACTCTTACATGAAGATTTTGATTTGTCTTTCTTCTTTTCTCCTGAAAGGTGTTTGGACTTCGGACAGGCCCTGTTTTGCAGCTGTTGAGTAGAAACTGAAGACTGGGTCTTGAATCTTTTGGTTGACGCCGATCTTCTGTGCGAGAGATTACAAGATAGAAATTTGGATTTTGAGTGGTTTGGAGAAGATCTGTTGTGAGATCTGGTGTGGATCCCGGTATTGGAAAAATGCTGCCTTTCACATTGGCTCTGAAATTCATGGTTTTCTTCCTCATAACGGTATTGCCTTCCCTGGCCACAATCAGATTGAGCATAATGTGGATCATCACTGTGCACCATCTGTACCTTCAGTTTACAACCATCCAGCAAAATACCATTTAGAGCATGTACGGCATCCTTAGCATCACATTTGTGGTAGAAATGGATGAAGGCAAAGCCATAGTGCTCTTCAGTTAATTGATTTTGGGGGATATATACATCACCAACTGGCCCATAATTCTCAAAGACGAACTTCAGGGTGCAAGATGAAGTGTGGTATCCCAGGTTTTCAACCTTGACACAGGTCATTCCATTTACATTGAGAAGAGCATGAGAGGAGAGCATTGTCCTTGATAGTTTTGGATCTTCTGAATTGAGCAGTTTTTAATGGAAAATACATTGGATCTGTAAGCGAAGAAAAACGGCTATGTACATTTTCTCTGGTTCATTTGTCCACGAAGCTTTGACTGTTAGATTTCAGTTATTACGCCTAGACATTCTAGAATGTTTCACATAGCCCCACTGATTCATAGAACTGAAACCATTTAAGAAATAGAGGAATATAAATGAACTACAGTATTTTTTTTAAAAAAAAGTTTATTTATTTTATGTATACGAGTGTCTTTACACCAGAAGAGGGAATCTGTACAGATGGTTGTGGCTACCACGTGGTTGTGATTGCTGGAACTGAAATCAGAACTTCGGGAAAAAAAAAAAAAAAAAAGAAAAAAACAACTAGTGCTCTTAACCGCTGAACGATTGTAATACCCCACTGCTTTCCAGTTTAAACAAGTCATATAATCACAATACAATTCTTTTTACATTTCCAGTATAAATTCAGACATGTAGCATCAACAAACTGGATTAGAATTGGATTTATTTATGTTTAACATAACTTTTAGTTTCCAATGTTCTTAGTCACAAATTCATATAAAGTTACTAAAGTTTTTATTCCTTCCATTCTATACTCTATATAGCAACAAAATGAAAGATGAGGATTATGAATTAGAAAATATTTTTCCAGAG
>BDUI01005235.1:81460-99229 GCA_002335545.1 Apodemus speciosus
AAGGTGTTGATCCATTGGAAGTGGAGTGACAGGTAGTTGGGAGTTGTCATATGGATTTTTGGGAACTAAATCTGCATCTTATGAAAGACCAGCTATTTTTTACGCATTTTTAAAAGTTGTACTTTGAAACTAGATTTCTAACTAGGAGATTTCTATAAGGATTTTCATAGGTTTTTAGTTTGGGATTTCTCACATTCCTCTTTAATATTTCCTTGCTGCCATCTCTCTTTAATGCTCTAATTCTGTGTTCCCCTCCCTTCTTTTTTATTTTTACATGTGTTATATTTGCCTTCTACTTTTAAAAGTGACTTTTCATATATCCTTTATAGGAGTACTTGCCCCTTTGTTAATTGAATCCATGCAATACTAGTAGAATCCTCTCTGCTTTAGCCTTTGTGATACCAGTCTTCAACCATACCATGTATATTCTATCTGTGTTCTATCATTTCCTTCCCATAAGAGGTTGCTTTTCAGATTTCCCTTTCCAATATCCTAATTTCTACTTGTACCTAAAGCTAATACATATATAAAAATTTTTGAAGCTAGGATACTCATGAAAAAAAATACACAGAGTTTAACTTCTGGGCCTGAACCACATAATTTAGTGTGAATGTTTCACTTATACTCATTTTCCTGATAGAGCAAAATAACAAGCAGTGATCTCAAGGGAACACAAACAGGAAAGAAAGAAGTCAAAGTACTTTTATTTGCATATAATATGTTTGAATACRTAGGTGAGCATAAGCATTCTACCAGAAACTACTACAGCTGATAATCACTTGCATTATAACAGCAGAATGAAAAATTAATAATAAAAAATCAATAGTCTTCCTTTATATTAGTGACAGACTGGAAAAAAAACCTTTACTAATAACCTCAAATAATATACAATATTTTGGGATAACCCTAAACTGGCAAATAAAGCACATGTATAATAAAAGCTTTAAGACATTGAAGAAGCTACCAAAAGATGAAAGAGATCTCTAGTAATCAGTACCAATCCTACCAAAAGCACTATACAGATTCAATTTAATCCGCAGCAGAATTCCAGCACAATTATTTAAATAACTTGAAAGGACAATCTTCAACTCTATATGAGAAAACAAAAGGCCAAGGAGAGCTAATCAAGTCCTGACTCATAAAAATAATTGTGTTAGATATCATCATCCCACAATTTCAAACTGGATTACAATGATGTAGTAATAAAATAGCATGCTATTGATATAAAATCAGACACATTCGTCAATGGCATCTTATTGAACATGCAGATATAAGTCGGCACACCAATGGATACATAATTTCTGGTGATGAGGCCAGAAGTACACATTCAAAAAGACAGCACCGACAGCAAATTGTGCTGGCTACAATGGATGGCACCATTGAGAACAATGCAAATAGTTCAATTTTCATTATTCTCCACAAAACTCAAAGGACCTCAACATAAAACTGCATGCACTGAACTTGTTCAAAAAGAAAATGGGGAATAATCTAGCACACACTGACAGTTTTGTTAGGTCTCATTTTTCAATTCTTGTTCTTAGAGCATAAGCCATTGGTATTCTATTGAGGAAATTTTCCCCTGTGCCCTTGTGTTCAAGATTCTTCCACACTTTCTCCTGTATAAGCTTCAGTGCATCTGGTTTTATGTGTAGGTCCTTGATTCACTTGGACTTGAGCTCTGTACAAGGAGATAAGAATGGGTAGATTTGCATTTTTCTGCATGCTGACCTCCAGTTGATCCAGTACCATTAGTTAAAAATGCTGTCTTTTTTCAACTGGATGTTTTTAGCTCCTTTGTCAAATATCAAGTGACCTAAGGTATGTGGGTTCTTTTCTGGGTCTTCAATTCTATTCCATTGATCTTCCTTCCTGTCTCTGTACCAATACCAAACAGTTATTATCATGATTGCTCTGTAGTAGAACTTGAGGTCAGGGATGGTGATTCTCCCAATATATCTTTTGTTATGGAGACTAATTTTAGCTATCCTGGGTTTTTGTTATTCCAGATGAATTTGAGAATTGCTCTTTCTAGATCAATGATGAATTGATTTGGAAATTTGATGGGGATTGTTTTGAATCTGCAGATTGCTTTTGGCAAGATGACCATTTTTACTATATTAATCCTGCCAATCCATGACCATGGGAGGTCTTTCAATTTTCTGAGATCTTCGATTTCTTTCTCTAGAGGCTTGAAGTTCTTGTTATAAAGATCTTTCACTTGCTTGGTTAGAGTCACAGTAAGGTATATAACATTATTTGTGACTATTGTGAAGGGTTCCCTAATTTATTTCTCATCTTATTTATCCTTTGAGTACAGGAAGGCTACTGATTTGCTTGAGTTAATTTTATATCTGGCCAGTTTGCTGAAGTTGTTTATCAGCTTTATGTGTTCTCTGGTGGAAGTTTTGATGTTGCTTAAGTATACTATCATATCATCTGCAAATAGTGATATTTTAACTTCTTTCTTTCCAATTTGTATACCTTTGACCTCCTTTTGTTGTCTGATTGTTCTGGCTAGGACTTGCAGTACTATATTGAATAGATAGAGAGTGGGCAGCCTTTTCTGGTTCTTGATTTCAGTGGGATTGCTTCAAGTTTCTCTTCATTTAGTCTGATGTTGACTATAGGTTTGTAGTATATTGCTTTAACTTGAATTCCTGATCTCTCCAAAACTTTTATCATGAAGGGATACTGAATTTTGTCAAAAGCATTTTCAGCATCTAATGATATGACCAGGTGTTTTTTTTTTTTTTTTTTTTTTTTTTTTTTTTTTTTGTCCCTTGAGTTTGTTTATGTAGTGGATTATATTGGTGGATTTCCAAATATTGAACCATCCCTGCATCCCTGGGATAAAGCCTACTTGGTCGTGGTGAATTATCATTTTGATGCATTCTTGGATTTGGTTGGCCAGAGTTTTATTGAGTATTTTTGGATCAATGTTCATAAGGGAGATTGGTCTGAAGTTCTCTTTCCTTGTTTGATTTTTCTTTGGTTTAGTTATAAACATTATTGTGACTTGATAGAATGAGTTGAGTAGTAGTGTTCCTTGAGTTTCTATTTTGTGAAATAGATGGAAAAAAGTATTGGCATTTGCTCTTCTTTGAAAAACTGATAGAATTCCCCACTAAACCCATCTGGTCCTGGGCTTTTTGTTGATGGAGAGTATTAACAACTGCTTCTATTTCTTCAGGACTTATGGGCCTATTTAGATGGTTTATATGATCCTCTTTTAACATTGATACCTGGTATGTATCTAGAAAGTTGTCCATTTCATCCAAATTTCAAATTTCGAGTATATGCTCTTGTAGTAAGATATGATGATTTTTTTGAATTTCCACAGTTTCTGTTGTTATGTCTCCCTTTTCATTTCTGATTTTATTAATTGGTTAGTGCCTCTGTGCCCTCTGGTTAGTCTGGCTATGAGTTTATCTATCTTGTTGATTTTCTCAAAGAACAAGCTCCTGGTTTTGTTGATTCTTTGTATTGTTCTTTTTGTTTCTACTTATTTTATTTCAGCCCTGAGTTTGATGATTTCCTGCCATCTACTCCTCTTGGGTGTATTCCCTTCTTTTTGTTCTAGAGCTTTCAGGTGTGCTGTTAAGCTGCTGGTGTATGCTCTCTCCAGCTTCTTTTTGGAAGCACCCAGACCTGTGAGTTTTCCTCTTAGCACTGTTTTCATTGTGTCCCACAAGTTTTGTTATGATGTGTCTTCATTTTCATTAAATTCTAAAAAGTCTTTAATTCTTTCTTAAGTTCTTCCTTGACAAAGCTATCATTGAGAAGAGCATTGTTCAAAGTCCAGTTGTATGTGTGTTTTCCATTTTTTTAAATTAAGACCAGCCTTAGGATGTGGTGATCTGATAAGGTGCATGGAATAATTTCAATATTTCTGTATCTGTTGATGCCTGTTTTGTGACCAATTATATGGTCAGTTTTGGAGAAGGTACCATGAGATGATGATAAGAAGGTGTATAATTTTACTTTGGGGTAGAATGTTCTATAAATATCTGTTAGATCAATTTGATCAATATTTCTGTTAGTTTCACTGTGTTGCTATTTAATTTCTGTTTTCACAATTTGTCCATTGTTGAGAATGGAGTACTGAAGACTCCCACTATTATTGTGTGGGGTACTATTTGTGCTTTGAGCTTTAATAAAGTTTCTTTTATGAATGTGGGAGCATAGATATTCAAAATTAAGAGTTCATCTTGGTAGACTTTTCCCTTGAACAGTATGAAGTGTCCTTATCTTTTTTGAAAACTTTTGGTTGAAAGTCAATTTTATCCAATATAAGAATGGCCACTCAAGCTTGTTTCTTGGGATCATTTTCTTGGAAAATTATTTTCCAAACTTTGGCACTGAAGTAGTGACTGTCTGTGTCACTGAGTTTGGCTTCTTGTATGCACCAAAAGTTTGGGTTCTGTCTACATATCCAGTCTGTTAGTCTATGTCTTTTTATTGGGTAATTGAGACCATTTATGTTAAGAAATGTTAAGGTAAATTGATTGTTACTTACTGTTATCTTCTTTGTTAAAGGTGAAATTCTGTTTCTGTGGCTATCTTCTTTTGGGATTCTTGAAAGAAGATTACTTTATTGTTTTTTCTAGGGTATGTTTTCCCACCTTGTGTTGGTATTTTCCACCCTTTATCCTTTGTAGAGCTGGATGTGTGGAAAGGTATTGTGTAAAGTTGCTTTTCTCATGGAATGTCTTGTTTTTTCCATCTATGGTAATTGAGAGTTTTGCTGAGTATAGTCATCTGGGCTTACATTTTTGTTATCTTAGGGTCTGTAATATATTTTCTAGCTTTCATAGTTTCTGGTGAGAAATCTGGTGTAATTATGATAGGTCTGCCTTCTATGCCACTTGACCTTTTTCACTTACTACATTTAAAATTCTCTTTGTTTAGTGAATTTTGTGTTTTGATTATATTATGTGACAGGAGGAATTTCTGTTCTGGTCAGAGTCTGTTTGGAGTTTTCTAGGCTTCTTGTATGTTCGTGGGCATCACTTTCTTTAGGTTAGAGAAGTTTTCTTCTATAATTTTGTTGAAGATATTTACAGCCCCTTTAAGATGTAAATCCTTGCTCTCTTCTATACCTATAATCCTTAGGTTTGGTCTTCTCATTGTGTCCTGGATTTTCTGGATGGTTTGGGTTACAAGCTTTTTGCATTTTGCATTTTTTTTACTGTTGAGTCAATGCTTTCTATAGAATCTTCAGCACTTGAGATTCTTTCTGCTATCTCTTGTATTCTGTTTTTAATGCTTGCATCTATGACTCCTGAATTCTTTCCAAGGTTTTCTATCTCCAGAGATGTCTCACTTTGCAATTTCTTCATTGTTTCTACTTATATTTTTAGATCCTGGATAGTTTTGTTCAGTTCCTTCACTTGTTTCTTTGTGTTTTCTGAAATCATTTAAGGGATTTTTGTGTTTTCTCTTTTAAGGGCTTCTACCTGTTGACCAATATTCTCCTGTATTTCTTTAAGGGAGCTATGTCTTTCTTGAAGTTCTCTATCGTTATCATGAGATATAATTTTATATCCAGCTCTTGCTTTTCCGATGTGATGGAGAATTCAGGATTTGCTATTGTGGGAGAACTGGGTTTGATGGTGCAATGTTGTCTTGGTTTCTGTTAGTAATGATATTGTGTTTGTCTTTTGCCATCTAGTTATCTCTGGTGTTAGCTAGTCTTTCTGTCTCTGACTCAAGCTTCAGTGTCCTACAAGCCTGTGTATCTGTACTCCTGGGATTCCCATTCTCTCAAATGCCTTGCATATGGCTGTTTCTCCAGGAAGTATCAGGATTTGGGTTCTTGTCTATGGCAGACCTGGCAAAGGTCTAATGCCCTGTGTGCTGCTGGTCCTAGAATGCTCTGTGTGTCAATGCCTTGCATACTTCTGGTTCTCTAGAAAGTATCAGGATATGAGATCTTCCTTGTGGTATAACTGGTAGGGGTCTACCACAGCAGAATGAACAGGCAGGCGCCAGTGGCAAAAGGGAAAGTAGGAACGGAAGGGGAGTGGTATTCTGGAGTGAGCTTAAGTTTTCAGTAATCAAGCTGCAATCAGTGTTACCACATTTGATAGAAGGCACATATTTAAATATATATAAAGAACGTAGGAAACTAGAAATTAATAATTAATAAGCCAAATGAACTGGTTAAATGAAGTATAGTTGATCTTTCTGTGAAGTTACCATTCATGTCAGGTACATCAAATCTTCCTGCAACTCTTCCATAAGTTTTGCTGACCTCTGCCTAATGTTTGTGTCATTTGTTTGAGTCCATTGATGGGTAGAGCCTCTCAGATAACAATTGTGCTAGGCTCCAGTCCATGCATTCTTATAATATTCTGGTGATTATCATTAATATTATCAGGGATTGGTGCTTGTCCATGTAATGGGTTTTGAGATGTGCTGGTCATTGTTTGGCCTTTCATTTGTTCTCTGCTCCATCTTTGCATTTCATTTAGTCAGAATAAATTTTAGTTTGAAAGTTTTATGGGTGGGTTAGTGTCCTTATCCCTCCACTGGGGCTTCTGCCTGGCTACAGGAGGTGTCATCTTTAGATTCCATGTTTCCACTCTTAGGGATCTCAGTTAAGGTCACCCACATTGACTTCTGTTAGCCTATACTATCCCAGGTCTCTTGAACTTCCTAGAAAATCTTCCCTTCCAGGGAGCTGCAGATTTCCATTCATTCTTTTGGCCCTATGGGCCTCTCTTCTGTCTCTCCCTGGGTCTGACCATGTCTCCCCATTCCCTTTCCCCTCTCATTGCACATCCATTTTCCTCCCTCCCTCTGCMCCCTCTGACTATTTTTCCTGTTCTAATTATGATTCAAGCATCCCTGCTTGGACCTTACCTCTTATTTAACTTCTTTGGTTCTGTGGGGTGTATCCTGGTTCCAACAGAGTCAAACCTAGATCCCTTGGAGCTCTCAGAGTCTGAGTCACCAACGAAAGAATGTACAGGGGCTGGAATGAGGCCCCTTGTAACACAGGTAGCCAACAGACAACTTAGTCTTCCTGGCTGCCTTATCTGGCCTCAGTAAGAGAGGATTGCTTAATCTGATAGAGTCTAGATGTGTCAGGGTAGGCAGGTACCCAGGATGGATCCCACCCTCTAAAAGGAATAGAGGAGGGACTCTTGTGAGGGATGGACCAGGAAGGGGGACAACTTTTGGGATGTAAATAAATTTATTAATAAATACGAAGTGCAGAAGTAAACACAGAATTCTCAATAAAGTAATCTCACATGGCTGAGAAATACATAAAGAAATGATCAGCCTATATAGCCATCATGGAACTACCAATCAAAACTATTCTGAGATTCTATCTTATACCTGTCATAATGGCTGAGATTAAAAAAAAAGTGACATATATTGCTGGTGAAGACATGGAGTAAAGGGAATATTCCTCTATTGCTGGTAAGAATGCAATCTTATATAAACACTATGGAAATCCATATAGAAATTACTCAAAAAAACTGRGAAGCAATCTACTCCAAGACTCAGCCATAACACTCCTGGGTATATACTCAAAGGACTCCCCATTCTACCACAAGAAAACTTGTGCAATTTTGTCCATTGAAGTGTTGTTCATGATAACCAAAAACTGGAAACAACATGTTCTTTAAGCAAAGAATAGATAAAGAAAATGTGGTAAATTTTCACAATGGATTATTGCTTATCTCTTAGAAAAAAACATGACATCATGAAATATATAAGCAACTAGAAAAATAACAACATCTACAAGACGCTGATTGTTGCAAACCCCTTCAGCTTCTTCAGTACTTTCTCTAACTTTTCCATTGGGGACTCCCATGATCATGTCAATGGTTGGCTGCCAGCATCACCCTCTGTATATCTCAGGCTCTGGCAGAGCCTCTCAGGGGACAGCTATATCAGGCTCCTGTAAGCATGCTCTGTCTCACATCCAAAATAATGTCTGTATTTGGTGACTGTGTATGGGATAGATCCCCAGGCAAGGAAGTCTCTGTATCTGATTTAATGTGAAGGGACTTGATCCACTTGGACTTGTGCTTTGTACCAGGTGATAAGAATGGATCCATTTATATTCTTCTACATGCTGACTGCTAGTTCATCTAGCACCATTTGTTGAAAATGCTGTCTTTTCCACTGGTTGGTTTAGCTCCTTTGTCAAATATCAAGGTACCATAGGTGTGTGGGTTCATTTCTGGGTCTTCAATTCTCTTCCATTGATCTTCCTGCCTGTCTCTGTACCAATACCATGCACTTTTTATAACTATTGCTCTGAAGTACAGCTTGAGGTAAGGGATGGTTATTCCTCCAGAAGTTAGCTTTATATCTTATTCTACTTACACACAGTTCTCAAGAGATCCTAGTGCTTATTATTAATCAACAACTCCTTTAATTTCACTAAAATCTACTGGTTATGTTTTTACACATTGAAAAGTCACTATGTGCAGCCAGAACCATCACAGAAATTGTCCCTAGCAGAATCTTAAGTGCAAGGCAGCACTGAGGTCCTTCTGGATACTCAATAACTTCTGTCAAGGTCTGGATCCTCAATAACTACTGTCAATCATCCCAGAAAAAAATGGAAAAATGCTTAGAAATATGGTCCATTTCTGAATTAACACCCATTGGTAACTTTTCTTTTTGTGGTTCCATTACTCATTCACACATCCACTGAACTATTAACTTCCTTTGCCTACACAGTGAGAAGGGCTCAGATGCCTAGATGGAAAGCTTAACAATTCCTGCAAGTATATCTTCCTTGTAGAAAGCCCTAAATTGATTAACCATTTAGCAGGAATCATACTTAAATATGTTCAAATGTATATTTTCATGAACTTTCTCCTTTTCTTCTTTTCTTCTCTTGACACTTCCCTTGACCTGAGTTGTCAACTCAACTCAAAATTCTAAACCATTTTAAACTTTTTTCCTACACAAAATATTTAAAAATCTAATTATTTATCTCCATATTAATTATAATCCCAAGTTCTTCAAGCTTTTAAAGAGATCTTAAAATAGGCATCATATACTTTCAAAGGCTAGACAACCCAAATCTGCCAAAATATCCCAAAATACCAACTATGGTTGATGCCAGTTTGATTATCTGCCAAGACAAGGCCTAACAACTACCTGGGTCATTTACTGATCCAATCATTATTGCCTAATCACAGAAACCCATGACTTGGCTTTACATTTTACACCTTTGATGCAAGCTGCCTCATTGAATACTTTTAATAATGTACTGTAATCTAACTCCATATATAAAATATGTTATAAAAAACAAATAAAATTTAAAGTGGAAGTTCAGGTTATAAAAGATTCTATTAATTTAATGTAAAGTATTAACCTGAATATGCTGTAAAATTATTCTCAGTAGCTAAAAAACATAAATRTAAACAAAAATCCATTGCTATATATATAGAAGCATATGCCATTGCTTTTCATGCCTGGGTTAATGCCTAGATATTACACAATGTAGAACCATCTGCCCAGGACTGTTACTACTAATGGTGGTTGGATGGCATTAATCAATCATAAATCAAGGAAACACCCGAAAGACCTGACTATGGGACAAACTTATTGAAGTATTTCTAAATTTAAGTTCCTCTTTCCCAATATTTAAATATACTAAAAAGTGTTTAAGTAAATGAGCATTCTATCACTTGTCAAAGTAATTTTACTTTTGATATGTTGTGTGAGTATGTTTACACTTCATAGAAACACACTTTCAGCAATGACCTTGAAGAGAATGAGTTCATATAAATATATTGTGACCAATTTAATAAATTTATTTCCTTCAAACTCTGCTAACACCTTTATAATTATTCATTTTAAACATAAAGATACTAATATGTATAATTAAAAATTTAGTGAGTTAAATTTACATTACATTCAAGAAGAACTAAATATATTTCTCCACAGAAACTGCCTTTATTTTAATGTACAAATACCCATCAATGAGAAATTAGAATTAGTCAACTATTCACATATTCTGAGAAGCTCAGAAATGAATAAGGTCTTAGCAGGTTAATCAATAAAGTCCTAAAATTGGAACCAGTTATATAATCTCAGAATGTTAAATTTGGGAGAAGCTTCATGTTTTGCTATTTTTCAATGATATTCTCATCATCTTCTTTTACTATAGACAGATTGTTTGTGGGCATTTTTTTGTTGTTTGTTTCTGTTATCTTTTAATTAAGAACTTATTTTTTAATATATTGCTCTTTTATACATTACATTCAACTGTAGGTTCCCCTCCCTAATTTCCTCCTATTTYCTCTCCTCCACCTTCCATCTATGCCATATCCACTCCTTCTCTATTTCCATTTAGATGTATGCCTCCAATGGATATCAACAAAATATGACATATGTTGCAAAATGACTATGCATATCCCCTCATAGTGATACTAGAAGAGACAACACATTAGGAGGTCACAAAATCAGGCAAAAAATAAGAGATAAACCCTGTTTCCATTTTGAGATGTACCATAAGAATGTTATGCTACACAATCATACATAAGTGTGTAGGACCTAGGTAAGACCTTAGTTGTTGGTTCAGTCTTTGTGCAACTCTATAAATGTGGGTTAGTTTATTCTAAGGGTTTTCTTGTGATGTCCTTCACTCCCTCCTACAATCTTTCTATCCCCTCTTCCACAGGATTCCCTGAGCACTTCCTAACATTTGGCATCTGTTCCCATAAGTTACTGGATGAAGCCTCTCAGATAATGATTATAATAGGCTCCTGTCTAGAAGAATAGCAGAATATCATTAGGAATAATTGTTGAAGTAACTTTTATTCTCCTTGATAAAATTTTTATCTCTGATACTTACTGCCTCCATCTACTATCCGAGTCCTAGTCCTTGAAGCTTCTAGCTGCCATGCAATCTAAGATAGGCCTAGAAGGTTTTCAGCCTGAGACTCAATGCTGAATAAACACACCATTTTTAGTTCTTTGTGAACTCTGGCTGGCAACTTCAATTCAGCTGTTCTGGCTCCAACTCCTCTCCAAACTTGACTGATTCAATATAGCTTTTCTCTGGACCTCTGACTAAATTGCTCTTCTTGGCACCAAATTAAATCTGGCAATCCATTCTAATCATCTGGTTCCTTCTAGTTCTCTGGCCTGTCTGTCTTCATCTTTGACAAGCTTGTTCTCTCTCTGAAATCTGTCTCCCTAAAACTGTCCCAGTAAAACTGATTCCTTCCTCTATCTGAAAGTACCCTAAATAGGTTCCCTTTCCTCTCTCTTCTCAAGGGATTTGGGCATAACTTATTCTTTCTAATCTTTCTCTGATTTGTCATTTTCTCTTCCACTAAATTAGAGATCAGTTTCAAACATGGGTGCTTCCTTCTACAACCTAATTTTACCATTATTGTTTGGAATTAAAGGTGTATAATAAGGGCAAGTCCCTATTCCAGCCTGAAGAATTAAAAGTGTGAGCTAATGCTTGAGCCACACCATCACTAGAAACAGATTTTAAATAAATAACACAGCACTGATGTTGAAGGTGTGATAAAATAGCCTGCATCAAATCATTTTATTCTATTTTTTGCCATTCATTCTGGGTTCTTTCCTAGGCGACTGGGCTGTTCAGCCTCTTGGTCTTGGCCTCCAGATAGTGTCCTGTGTGGGCTTCATCTCATAGCATTGGTATCAATTTAGATAATTAATTTGTTAGCCATTGCTACAAATTCTGTGCCATTTTTACCCCAGCACATCTGGCAGTCAGGAAAATAATGTAGAGGAAAGGTGGGGTTTGTTTGTTTGTTTGTTTGTTTTGCTTTGTTTTTTGTAGCTGAGTAGGTGACCCAATCACTCCTGGCAGCAGGACATGGCCTGTTAAGTTTCCTTATCCACCTCTGATAGGAGTTTTCTTCTAGTGTCACTCTTGTAGATTGCTGAAAGTTTCCATTGCACTAATTTTCTTGTCACAGGGATGCTCCCCAATTATAGTTGATTTTCCAAGTACTCTCTTCTTCCATCTCTCAACCTGTTCCCTCCTCCTTCTGCTCCCATTCCACCTTTAGTTCACCTGTGAAATTTATTCTCATTACCTTTCTTAGTCAGAGTCACATTTTGAATTCCCTGTCTTGCTATCCTTTCTGTGACTGTGGATTTTAGCATGACTATCTTCTATTTTACAGCTAATATCCAATTATAAGTGAGTACATCCAGTGTTTGACTTTCTCAGTCTAGGCTACCCCAGCCAGGATAAATCATTTTACTACTTCCACCCATTTGCCTGTCAATTTCATGATGTTATTCTTTGTAACAGCTGTACTCCATTGTGTAAATATATCACATTTTCTTTATACATTTATTCAATGGAGGGCAGCTTGATTATTTCCAGTTTCTGGATTTTATGAATAAAACTGCTATAAAATAGTTCTTCATGTCTTCTTTTGATAGAACATAATTACTTTTGGGTATATGCCAACGTGTGCTATAGCTGGGTCTCAAGGTAGATCAATTGCCAGTTTTCTAAGAAAGCATCATTTTGATTTCCAAAGTGCCTGTACACATTTGCACTCCACCTAGCAATGGAGGAGTGTTTCTCCTTGATCCATATCCTCTCCAGTATGAGCTATCACTTGTCACTGAATTAATGCATTGTGACAGGTATAAGGTAGAATATCAGAGTCATTTGATTTTCATTTCCTTACTGTCTAAGAATGTTAAACATTTCTTTAAGTGTTTCTTGGCCATTTGAGATTTGTTTGACTCTGAAAATTCTGTGTTTAGTTTTTGCTCTATTTTTTGGATATTTTATTTATTTACATTTCAAATGTTAGCTCCTTTCCTGGTTTCCCCTCCAGAAACCACCTATCCCTTCTCCCTCCCCCTGCTTCTATGAGGGTGCTCCCCAACCCACCCACCCTGTATTGCCTCTGTGTGCCATTCCATTCCCCTACACTAGAGCATTAGATTATTTAGTTTGTTGATGCCTCATTTTTTGAATATATATATATATATATATTCCTCTGTCAAATGTTGAGCCAGTGAAAGTCTTTTCCCATTCCGTAGGCTGCAGTTTTGTATTATTGAAGGTGTCCTTTGTTTTAGAGAAGCCTTTCAGTTTCATGATATTTTCATCATTGTTTATTTTAGTGCCTATGATATCTATTTCTCGTTAGGAAAATTTCTCCTTTGCTAATGGATTCAAGACTATTCTCCACTTCCTCTTCTATCAAGTTCATTGAATCTTATTTAATGTTTAGATCTTATGCATGATGATGAATATAGCTCTATTTGTATTCTTGTATGTTAAGGCATTAAGTTAAACTAGCAAMCTTTGTTGAAGATGCTTTTTTTTTCATTATATATTTCTAGGTTCTTTTTATATAATCAAGTGCCATATGTGGGTGTGTTTACCTCAGTGTTTTCAATTTAATTCCATTGATCAATATGTTTGTTTTTAGACCAATATCATGCTGGTTTCTATTACTATAGCTCTGTAGAACAGATTGAAATCAAGGATGATGTCAACACTAGATGTTCTTTTATTGTAATGGGATTGTTTTACTTTATTTAATTCATGTGTTATCAGATTCTTTTATAAAAACTTTATAGTGTAGCAATGATATTTCTTATCATTACTATGCAATGTACCAGTAGAAAACAGATGAGGATACTTGCAGGCAACAATTGGACTGAACACTGAATCTCCAGTGTTGAAGTTAGAAAAAAGGACTGAAGGAGCTGAAGGGGTTTACAACTCCATAAGAAGAACATCAGCCAACCAGACCCCTCCAGAGCTCCCAGGGACTAAATCACCAAACAAAGATTACACATAGAAAGGCCCATGGGCCCAGCTGCATATGTAACAGATAGTGGGCTAATCTGGCATCAATGGGAGAGGAAGCCCTTGGTCCTGTGAAGGCTCCATGCCCCAGCATAAGGGAATGCTTCAGTGGTGAGTAGGTGGAGGAACACTGTCATAGAAGCAGGGGTTAGGAGGATTGGGATAGGGGAGTTGCTGAGGGGAAACAGGAGAGAGGGATAACATTTGAAATGTAAATCAATAAAATACCCAATAAAAATTAAAAATCAAGTAAATAATGCTGAAGACATGTTTATGTATAAAGGGAATTTTAATAATGAAAGGATAATTTAAGAGCACTGAAATATTTTACTAAGTTTTTTTTTATTTAAAGCTTGCAATAGGATTTTGCTTACTAGGTAAACCTTTTTTAAACTAAACTGATCTAAACATGAAATAAAAGGAGAAGTGCTGAGAGCTGTTCATAAATTTGTCATTATAGCTGGGACTGTTCCACAGCCCTCTGTGCACAGGTCCTGCAAGGAGAGAGCTGGTTTCTCAGGAGCAGTCTCACTCCCTGAGAGGGCTCAGTGGTAATCTTTCTACTTTTTCTCCAATAATTCTCTGGGGCTGGACTGGCTAGGAGCAAGCACAGGACATAGGAACAGTGGAGGACTTGGGACAGGATCCTTCCAATTGCCCTCTGCACATGGGAGCTGGGGCTATTCCACAGCACTCTGTACACAGGTCTTTCCAGAAGAAAGGTTATCTCCCAGGAGTTCTGACATAGGTTTACAGGCCCACAGGAGGGACAAGCTTCCAAAAGAGACAGGAAGACAAATTAAAACCAGAGATTAGCACATGGCAAGAAGGAAGCACAAGAACCTTACCAACAGAAATGAAGGCTAATTGACCTCATCATAACCCAGTTCTCCCACCAACCACAGCAAGTCTTGGAAACACCAACACATTGGAAAAGCAAGATTTGGATTTAAAATCACATCTCATAATGCACATAGAGGACTTTAAGAAGGACAGAAATAACTCCCTTAAAAAAGAAGACAAATGGGACCTCATAAAATTGTAATGCTTCTGTAAGGCAAAGAACAATGTCAATAGGACAAAATGGCAAACAACAAATTGGGAAAAGATCTTTACCAACCCTACATCTGACAGAGGGCTAATATACAATGTATAAAAAGAACTCAAGAAATTAGACTCCAGAGACCCAAATAACCCTATTAAAATGGGATACAGAGCAAACAAATAATTTTCACCTGAGGAATATCTAATGGCTGAGAAGCACCTAAAGAAATGTTCAACATCCATAGTCATCAGGGAAATGCAAATCAAAACAACCCTGAGAATCCACCTCACACCAGTCAGAATGGTTAAGATCAAAAACTCAGGAGACAGGAGTTGCTGGTGAGGATGTGAAGAAAGAGGAATGCTCCTCCACTGCTGGTGGGATTGCAAGCTGGTACAACCACCCTGGAAATCAGTCAGGGGGTTCCTCAGAAAACTTGGCAAGGTACTTCCTGAGGACCCTGTTATACCACTCCTGGGCATATACCCAGAGAATTCCCCAGCATGTAATAAGGACATATGCTCCACTATGTTCATAGCAGCCCTATTTATAATAGCCAGAAGTTGGAAAGAACCCAGATGTCCCTCAATGGAGAAATAGATACAGAAAATGTGGAATATTTACACAATGGAATACTACTCGGCAATTAAAAACAATAAATTCATGAAATTCTTAGGCAAATGGGTGGACTGGAAAATATCACCCTAAGTTAGGTAACCCANTAAGTTAGGTAACCCAATCACAAAAGAACACACATGGTATGCACTCACTGATAAGTGGATATTAGCCCAGAAGCTTGGAATAACCAAGACACAATTCACATATCAAATGATGCCCAAGAAGAATGAAGAACAACATATGAATACTTTTCTCCTTCTTAGAAGGGGGAACAAAATACCCACAAAAGGAGATACAGAGACAAAGTATGGGGGAGAGACTGAGGGAAAAACCAATAAGAGACTACTCCACCTAGTGATCCACAGTTACAAAACCCAGACACTAGTGTGGATACCCACAAGGGCTTACTGACTGTAGCAAGATATAGCTGACACTTGGGATGCTCTCCTAGTGCATGACAAATACAGAGGAGGACACTCTCAGCCAGTCATTGAACTGAGCATAGGGTCCCCAATGGGTGAGCTAGAGAAATGACCCAAAGAGCTAAAGGGTTTTGCAGGGCCATAGGAGGAACAACGATATGAGCCACCTAGTACTCCCAGAGCTCCCAGGGACAAAGACATCAACCACAGAGTACAAGTGGAGTTACCCATGGCTTCAGACACATCGGCAGCAGAGGATGGTCTGGTTAGACACCAAATGGAGGAGAGGCCCTTGGTCCTAGAATGGCTTGATGCCACAGAGTAGAGGACAGGGAAGCAGAAGAGGGTTGATTGGGATAGAGGGGGAGGAAAGATGGCTTATGGGACATTCGGGGGGGGGCAGGAAAGGGGAAATAATTTGAAATATAAATAATGAATATATTTAATTAAAAAAAGAAAAAAGAAAGAAAAGAGTACAACTCCTRTGATACCAATGGAACATGGAATTAATAAACCCAATATGGCCAAGCATAAACCCTCACATCAGGGATACACAAGGTAACCCAGTAGAAGCAACTCAGAAGGAAGAAAAAGGTCCCACAAGCAGACAAAAGGTCATAGACACCATGACTCCCATTGTTAGGAGTCCAATAAAGCCCCAAGGTAAACAAATGCAGCATATATGCATAGGGCCTACCTCAGACCCATGCAGGCTCCCAGGTTGCAACTTCAGTCTCTGTGAGCCTTTCTGAGCCCTTAGCTGATATTCAGTGCTTCCACCTCCCTTTTTATTTTCCTTGTCTTACATCTCTTCCAAATATATCATGTTATTGTAAGCAACTCCAAACATTCATAATAAATGGCTTTTCAATTGTTTTGTATAACATTTTAGCTACATTTTCTATTTTCTATTAATTTGTGCCATAATCATTTTATTTTAAACTTACAACCTAACCATTTCTTATGTAATTTTTGAACTAATGGCAACCTCAGTAAACATCTTACAAATATTCATATAATCTTCTAACTGGGGTTTATAGTCTTTAACACACAGAATTCAGTGTCCTGCACTGGGAGGACTTCCAGCCACCATCTCTGCTTCTGCTTAGGACAAGCGGCCCCAGGTACCTGAGATATCCCAAGTTTAAGATCTCTGGGGACTCAGGCCACCAGGCAGCTACCTGCACAGAGGATCTAGGCAGAGTGGCTATTCATCTGTGTGCCAGCTGGGTGTGGGTAGCTTCTGTGCCCAGCAGGGTGTCCTGCACTCGGAGGACTCCCACTGCCATCCCTGCTTCTGTTCAGACAGGACAAATGGCTCCAGTTACAGAGATATCAGGAATTTAAGATCTCTGGGGACACAGGCCTCCGGGCTGCAACCTGAGMACAGGTTCTGGGCAGATCAGTTTGACTGTGTGCCAGCCAGGTGGGGGTCTTGTGCCCTGTGGGGTAGTCAGCACTTGGAGTGGCTCCCAGCTGCCATCTTTGTTCCCTGACAGAGCAGACAAGCAGCATCAGGTTCACAGAGACAACCGAGTATAACATTCCTTGGAGCAAGATACACCAGGGTTCCAACAGCACTCAAGAGGAGGGCAGCACATTAGCAATCTGGGCCAGAGGAAACCCAGACATCCAGTGATGGGGAAATAGCCTTACAGGCTCACAGAGGGTTCAAGCACCAGCCAGTGACAACAGGACCAACTAACGCCAGAGATAACCAGATGGCAAAAGGTAAACTTAGGAACGTTACTAACATAAATCAAGGCAATATGGCAGCATCCGAACACAATTCTCTGACAGCAGTAAGTCCTGGATGCCCCAACACACCAGAAACACAAGATTTGGATTTAAAATCACTTGTCATGATGTTGTTAGAGGAA
>BDUI01005236.1:58064-68476 GCA_002335545.1 Apodemus speciosus
CCTGGAACTCACTCTGTAGACCAGGCTGGCCTCGAACTCAGAAATCCACCTGCCTCTGTCTCTGCCTCCCAAGTGCTGGGATTAAAGGCGTGCGCCACCCCCCACCCGGCAGCAAACAGTTTTAATTACTGCAGTTTTAATAACTGGGCCACAGGGTGGTGGTGACAACATCCCTTTAATCTAGGCACTTGGGAGGCAGAGGTAGGAGGATCTCTGAGTTCTAGGACAACCTTGTCTACAGAGTGAGTTCCAGGGTGGCTACACAGAGAAACCCTGTCTCCAAAAAACTATCAGTGTTGTCTGAGACACAGCTTCTATGTTTGAGTAAATTTAGGAGCTTGAGATTCCAGTATTGTATTTGTTACTGAAGTGTGTGTGTGTGTGTGTGTGTGTGTGTGTGTGTGTGTGTGTGTGTGTGTGTGTTTGATTTGTCTTGTCTTTGTTTTTTGGACACAGGATCTAATAGTTCCCAGGCTGACCTGAATGAAACTTGCTATGTAGCTAAGGATGACTCTGAAGTCACAGTCCTCCTCTTCCACCTCCTTAGTACTGAACTGGGTGACAGGTGTATGTGTCTGTGCCTGGTTTTATGCAGTGGGATGGAGTGTGGGGCCTTGTGCATTCTAGGCAAGCCTACTCCAACTGAGCCACACCCACAGCCCTCTCATCAAATGGAGTTTAACTGAATAGCACTTAAGCGAGGTTTAGATGACTGCTGGCCGCAGACCACCTCATTAACCTGGCCTGCTCTGGTCCCTGGCTTTTGTTTGATGAGCAGCATATCCCTGTCACAGAGGCAATGACACCTGAAGACAAAACTGCCTGGGTCATCAAGGCTGACACGGTTCATTCTCCATGTAGTATAGCTAATTTAGTAGAAGAAAGTTTAATTCTTAATAAGCTTTAGTGTTTATTGCTTTATTTTATTGCCTTGTTCTGTTGAAATTTGAAATACCATTTCATAATACAGGATTTGTAGCTATATACATACTATTTAGTAAAATTAGTCTTTCTGAATGTTACTGTCTGAAAGTTGGCTGCATTCATGTTACTCGATGCTAATACAAGGGAAAAAGCTGCCGGGCCGTGGTAGCACAAGCCTTTAATCCCAGCACTTGGGAGGCAGAAGCAGGTGGATTTCTGAGTTCGAGGCCGGCCTGGTCTACAGAGTGAGTTCCAGGACAGCCAGGACTATACAGAGAAACCCTGTCTCGAAAAACCAAAAAAAGAAAAAAAGATTTATTTATTTATTTATTTATTTATTTATTTATTTATTTATTATATGTAAGGTGGATCGTTTGTTTGTTTGTTTATTCTATGTAAGTACACTGTAGCTGTCTTCAGACACCAAAAGAGGACATTAGATCTCTTTGCAGATGGTTGTGAGCCACCATGTGGGTACTGGGATTTGAACTCATGACCTTTGGAAGAGCAGTAGGCACTCTGCCAACTCCACTGAGCCATCTCTCCAGCCCCAGATCTTTTTTTAGTATACTTCAGCAAAAAGGAATATCTCAATAGTTATAAAAATACTGTGAATCATCAATATTTTTTACACAATGTATTACCTGTCTGCTCCATTCACAAAGCCACTCTGAAAAGTGGGTATTGTTGGCTGATTAGGCTCTATCTTATCTGATGTCAGTATGAATGGCCCTTACCCTGATCTGGAGTCTGCCATAATGGAGCCCTTATTTAATTCAGTTTTGAGAATAAATTTTGTCAGGTCGGTCCATCTGGGTATTTATTTACTGTATCAGAAGTGAGACTTTAGATTTTAAAAGGTCTTCAACGCCTACATCGCCAAGGACGAGAAAGCTTAGGCCAAGGGTCAGGCCTGATCTCTTAGCCCTGGTCTGGCCTGATAGCTCTGTCAGCCTAAGATCGATAAATTCTTACCTGGGTTTCATTACCTCTAAAATGAGGAAGTTGAATTAGATGACTTCTCATGTTTCTTCTACTCCTAAATTCTATGATTTTTAGGGAGAAAATTCCCTCAACATTCCTGGGATATATATCTAATAGCCCCATATATTGTGAAACCTCCCTATTGACGATAAAGAGGGATGGGGAATGCTACAAGTAAGTATGCCCTCCTGTTTCTCTCATCTTTGCAAAGCTTTGCCCGGCAGCGAGAGAGGCTGCAGTGTTCAGTGATAGTGCTCGTGAAATTTGAGAAAATTTAACATAGTTTTCAAGCTAAAGGAACAGCAGTTTCAAATCTACATCTCTGAACACTAGAAAATCTCAATTATCATTTACTTGACATTTTGTCCTAAATTTCCTTTCATTCACAAAAGTAAAACTTCCCTTTCTGTTGGTATGATTGAGCAAGTGGAATACACACGTATGCCACAGTTGCATCTTGCAAATGAAGTTTTAAAACTAGTAATTCGGGTTAGTCAAAATAGGTGGAATGTCTTGTTGTTTTGAATGGGTTTTCACCTTGGCACCCCACTTAACTAGCCTACTGAAAAACAACAGTAAAAATAAAACAGAATGAGTATTATAGATATACATGATTCACTTATTTCATTTTTGAAACAAAAAGATTCTCCAGAGAATTGTTGCCATCTTATATGTTGAAATACATGCTTGAAAAAAAAATTCTAGGGGCTGAACCTGGAAAGAGCACATACTGCTTTGGCAGAGAAATGTTCACATTAGGCAACTCACACCTGCCTGCTAACTCCAGCCCCAAGGGGATCCAATGATTTAATGCCCTCTTCTGTTCTTTAAGGGCACCTGTACACACAGGAACATACTAAATCAATCTCTCTCTCTCTCTCTCTCTCTCTCTCTCTCTCTCTCTCTCTCTCACACACACACACACACACACACACACACACACACACACACACGATCAATTTCCAAATTACAGATTTCGATGACTGAGTTTCTCATTGTTAAATTTTTATTTATAAATCTGGACCTAAAGAATACAGCTAGTATTTCAGTGTCAACCTTTCCATAAAAGAGTTGAATTGCCCAGTGTTTCTGTGACATCGGTGGCTTGCTATGAGTCAAGTTTTGATTATGGGAGAGCTAGCTAGTTGTCCTCGGTTGGTACAGATGTCTGTTCTACTGGTCAGATGAACTTTTGTATATTAGCTTTGGAGGATTTTGTCTTGATGGATTTTTTTTCCTCCTGACAACTGTCTGTTTTCCAGGTTCTCTTTGTAAAGAATCATTTTCTGGTCAAGTTTCTTCATCACTCATGCCACTTACTCCATTCTGGACCCTCCTCCAGTCAAATGTACCTGTGCTTCAACCGCCATTACCTCTGGAAATGCCACCACCTCCACCTCCACCCCCAGAATCTCCTCCTCCTCCTCCACCTCCTCCTCCACCTCCACCATTAGAAGATGGTGAGATTCAGGAGGTAGAAATGGAGGATGAGGGAAGTGAGGAGCCTCCTGCCCCCGGAACAGAGGAAGATACACCTTTGAAACCTTCAACACAGAACACAGTCGTAACCAGCCAGGTAGTGATGCCCTTGGCACTCAGGGTGGTTCTGGGACGGGCAGTGGCTGGCATGCTTCTGCCACTTCACAGGAGTGTATTCTGTAGCACTGACTAGAATGCTTCCGTTTCAGAGTTCAATTGATTGTACTGCCTCTAGTCCTCCATCCGCTAAAGCAGTAAAGAGAAAGGCTCCAGAAATGAGTACTGCGGTAGTTCAGAGATCAGCTACTATCGGTAGTTCTCCAGTTCTCTACAGCCAGTCAGCTATAGCTGCAGGTAAGCATCAAGACTAAAGTGGGTTTTCTCAATGTATCATTTGTTTCCAGCATTAGATGCTCTAAGTTGAAAAGTTAGAAGGCTTTTGATTGAAAATATTACTTATAGTGCTGGAGAGATGATGGCTCAGCGGTTAAGAGCACTGACTACTCTTCCAGAGGTCCTGAGTTCAATTCCCAGCAACCACATGGTGGCTCACAACCATCTGTAATGGGATCTGATGCCCTCTTCTGSTGTGTCTGARGACACCAACAGTGTACTCATATACATAAAATAAATCTTAAAAAGGAAAATAGTGCTTATATTTATTTCTCCTAGTTACTAAAAACTACCCTTAAACATTTAGTATGTATCCTTATATTTTCGAGATTTTTCCCCCTGTTTTTGTTATCAGTTTTTGTTTTTGTTTTAAAGGAAGAAGTATATTGAAATAATTTTGTGATTTAACTCCTAGTTTCTTTTTCCTTCTGTCTTGTTACAGTGTGTCCCTTTTACAGTTTCCTTTTATGTTTCCTGGGTTAGGTCACCAAGCAGTGGGGATGGCACACCAAGCAGTCTCCGTTAGCCACGCAGCAGCAGGCATGGGTCATCAGGCCAGGGGGATGAGCCTGCAGGCAAGTTACCTGGGACTCGCAGCCGCGCCTGCGCTTATGACCTATGCTGAATGCTCTGTCCCCATTGGAGTGACTACTGCGTCACTGCAGCCAGCCCAGGCTCGAGGAACGATGGCAGCGCCTGCTGTTGTCGAACCACCTCCGCCTCCACCTCCTCCACCCACACCTACGCCGCCACCGCCACCGCCAGCTCCCAAAGTGCCACCGCCAGAGAAGACGAGAAAAGGGAAGAGAGATAAGGTGAGTCTTCTTGAGTTAAAAAAAGTTTAAGGTGATGATACTTATATAGCAAAATTAATTTTTTTTAATTTTTTTTTATTTTTTATTTTTTTGGATTTGGTTTTTTTGAGACAGGGTTTCTCTGTAGAGCCCTGGCTGTCCTGGAACTCACTCTGTAGACCAAGCTGGCCTTGAACTCAGAAATCCCCTGCCTCTGCCTCCCAGAGTGCTGGGATTACAGGCATGCGCTAGCACCGCCCGGCAAAATTAATTTTTTTTTAACAAATTTCCAGGCAATAGTGGCATACGCCTCTAATTTCCAGTACTTGGAAGGTAGAAACAGGTGGATTTCAGTGAATTTGAGGCCGCGCTAGTCTACATAGTGAGTTCCATCTAGGACAGCCAGAGCTCCATAATGAGAACTTTGTCTTTTATATCTATATATGTGAGTTTTGCATACATGTATATCTGTGTGCCACCTGTGGGCCTGGCACCCCTGGAGCTCAGAGAGAAGGTAGTCGATCCCAGAACCGAGGATCTGTGGATTCCACTCCAAACCCTCCAGAAGAGCAGCCAGCACTAACTGCTGAGCTGGGCCTCCATCCTCCTTCCCCATTAGTCATTTGTAAGCACTTCTTTAAAAAGAACGTGTGGAGTACATAGACTAAAGGATAAAAGAATAAATAATTTATCTACTTCCTTGTATTTATGTRCATGTCTATGTGCCTGTACATGGGTACTTGCAGAGGCYAGAGAGAACATGGGAGTCTCTGGGACTTGAGTCATATATCCCTAATGTGAGTGCTTGGAACCAAACTTAGTTCCTTTGCAAAGAACAGGAAGTGCTCTAACCACTGAGCAATCTCCTTGGCCCCCATTATGAAACCTTATACAAGCATTAATGCATAATGTATTCTGAGTGTGCTTGCATGTAACAGCTATTTTTTTTCTCCCACAAACTCCCTTTCTCCTCCAACTTGTCTACATTTTGTTTATCTATCCCCACCCCCCATAAACACATGGCATTCTACCTTTATGTCTTTTGTTTTCAAGACAGGGTTTCTTCAAGTAGTCTTGGCTGTCCTGGATCTCACTCTGTAAACTGGGTTAGCCTCTAACTCAGAGATCCATCTCCTTCTGCTTCTTGAGTACTAGGATTAAAGGCACGAACTACCATGCCCAGCTTCTATATTGTGACAGTGACTTTTCTAGTTTATAGGGGCATGAACACTATACCACCAAAAATGTTTCTCCTTCCTGCATCAACTATTACCTGTATAAATGCTCAGGATGGGTGGGGCCCTGGGAGCTCYTGCCTCTTTCATGACAGGCCCAGTCTTGTGTAGGCAATACAGCTACTGTGCGTTTAAGAGAGCACCAGCCATGGCATACCAGAAATAAGCATTGTACACCACCTGCACTCAAACCACTTAACACTCTTTCTGCCACTTCCATGATACTTCTGAGTTTTGGCGTTTCAGGATGCATCCAGTATCATCTTTATTCCTTGGATTCAGGGGAAGATCTTAATCTGCAGTGTAAAAGATCATTTCCTTGTTCACTATTGCATCTCACTAATCTGCCACTTTGTTTTAGGCAAAGAAAAGTAAAACCAAAATGCCRTCTTTGGTAAAGAAATGGCAGAGTATCCAGCGGGAGTTAGATGAAGAAGATAATTCAAGTTCCAGTGAAGAGGACCGGGAATCGACTGCACAGAAGCGAATTGAGGAATGGAAACAGCAGCAGCTGGTGAGGTAAGGGGGTGCTGTCACAGATGTGGGCAGAGCTCATGGTGTTAAGGTCACAGTCCTTCATGAAGATATACATGCTACTTGGCTGAGAAACTTGAAACATTTTCCTGAATGGATGTGAGATTCAATTTTCAGTTTTAATTAAAGTTTTTATTTCTAAAAAAAAAAGTTTGGTTCTCGTTTTTTCCATTGAAGTAATAACATGTGAATTGTTTCCACAGTGGCCTGGCAGAAAGAAATGCTAATTTTGAAGCCCTTCCTGAGGACTGGAGAGCAAGACTCAAGAGAAGGAAAATGGCTCCCAGCACATAGTGTTCATTTTGTTTTGATGTTCCGTCTTAACCAGATTTAAACAGTTGTCAAATGAACTATAAATGTTATAAGGAAGAACATATACATTTCCTGGGCAAGGATACATGCACACAAGTTGTGTGCATGCATTTATGAAATGTAGTTTTTCTGTTTGCTGAAATGAGGTGATTGGAATTGCTTTGACCTGGCTGTCTTTATTCTCACACTGGCAAACTTAGCATGTTAGATATGAGCCAAACATGTGAGTCATGGGCATGAAACCTGTGTAGGACTTGCTGGGAAAGTGAAGGGCTTTCCTGCCCAGCAGAGCTTGTTTAGTTCTAGTGTGGCACTCTCCCTCCCGTCTACTCCAGAACAAGTGCAATTAAGGCAGCTCTGTGTCCTACCTTGCTTGACCATCGGGATCTCTTTCTGACCTCCTCCTCCTCTAGTCTGCTGCCCTCWAGTGTTGATCTGTGCGGATGGCCACACTTGAGTCGTTCTTCTCAGCAATCCCAGAACACTCACGTTGCAGCAGGTGGCGTATTTACACACAGGCAGGAGCAGCAGCAGCGGGTGTTTAGATCCTTGGTTTTGAGAAATTCCCCCCTAAGTATGTGGCAATAAGTATAATAAGCCACTTTGTGTATTGTCTTCATCGTCTTACCCACTTCAAAAACATACCTTCCTTCTGTGTGTGGATGTGTTCTCCATAAGATTCCAGTATTTAAGAAGCAGTTCACTGTTGTGTACTTTCTATTGTATCACAATCAGGAATGGTCACTTTAAACTGAAGAAAAAAGCAAATTGTGTCTTAAAGCTGTTTGTATTTCTCCAGTTTCTGACATTGTAAATTTGTATATATGCACCAATAAAGCTCTTTTTATACTTCTGACTGGTTATCTTTTTGCTCTTGTAAGCATGCTACCCAGTTATATGACTAGGACTTGGTGGATATCCATTCTTCGTTGTTCTAATCCCACTAGTACAGACACTGATGTTTGAACATCAGGAAAGTAGCGTCTTGGGGATATAGGTAGACAGGGTTCTAAGAAACACACACACAGGTGTTTCCGATAAGATTGTGCCATTTTCTGGAGCTTGTATCCTGTTAATAATATAGCTGATATTTGACCTACTTAAGTCCTAGAAACAATGTAATATGGGGGAAGTGCTTTGGTAGGTTTTTATTAAGTAATACAAAGCTGATTATGGAAAGTAATAGATACTTAAGATTATAATCACAATAGCTAACCAAAGATAATAGTATGGATTTTATTCTAGTATATTCCTATGCAGTCCATTTTTTTTACTTGTATTACAGTGTATTAGATTTTATTTATCATGTGCTAATGTTGGGATGCCCATTTTGTACATAAAATTGTTTTGTAATTTGCATAGAGTAAATTTCTACAAATAAAGATTATCAACTAGCTATTAAAGCTTTTGTCTTAATTAGCAGTTTTCCAGGTTGGTAGGAGTTGCTGGAGATTGCCAGCCTCCTTAGTGTCCTGTGCAGCTAAGCACAGAAGGAGTCCAGTGAGCAGCTTTTGGGTGGTTTGACTGATTTGCCACCTACGCTTATAACTAGTTTTTTGGTGTAGAAAAAAATTTTTTTTCATTATAGCTAGAAGGTAGAGAATAATGAGTAACATAACAGTGTATAAGAGTAAGATAACAGTATAGAGGGGGGAGGACATTCTAGTCTTCGAATCTGGCCTGTCTCGACTGCCTAATTGAGAGATTGTGACCCCGGCTTTAAGAGTCAATTCACTTTAACTTTTTGTTAAAGATTTCTTTGTGTACATGGATGTCTTGTCAGCATGTACATCTGCACACCAAAGAGGGGTCCCACAGGACTACAGTTGGGAGCTGCCGTGTGGATGCTAGGATTTGAACTCAGGAAGTGCAGTCAGTGCTCTCTGCCTCTGAGCCATCTTCAGCCCTGAGATTTGTCCTGAGAATAGCACATCTTTACTTTTAGACAGTAGGGTCAATCGGTCGATGGAGACTCACACAGGTCCTTGAACAAGTCTCAAAAAGTAACTGAGGCTCAACTCTGAAAGCTCTTCCAGATGATCCACGTTTGGTTTCCAGCACCCACATCGGGTCGCTTCAGACCAAAGCGGGCTCCTGCACTCACAATCACACATATTAAAACAATTTTTAAAAATAAAGGCTGGCTATTGTGTTTGCCTGGCACTTGTTAGTCCCTGAAACTGATGCAAAGGTGGACCGAAAGAACTGACTCCACAACTGTTTGACTTAGACATGTTAATCCTGCACATACAAACAGTATGAAGAGTGAAGGGGAGGAGGCAGGCGAGATGTCTCGGAGCTAAAAGCACTTGCTGCTCTTTTAGAGCACTTACCAATTCAACAGCTCACGACAGCAGGTAAATAGCTCCCTGGCCTCCCCTCACACAGGCTTTTTTTTTTTTTTTTTTTTAGGAAAACTTTTAAACCAAATAAAGAAAAGGCAGGGGTGGGGGAGGGGAAGAGGATATTTTAAGTTTGTCAAAGGGAAAAGAAATGAGATAAACTAGGATGAGCCTGATTCCTTCTCTCTAGGACTGTCCTCCTGTTCTCAGCGTTATCTGTGATCTCTTTTTTTAATATGGTTTTGGTTGCTTGCTACAGCTCTAACCCTCACCAGCCCCCAAAGGAATGGAAGCTTCAGCCCCTTGAACAAAGTAAATTACCCACAACTACAGAAACTAGAAAAATAAAGGCTCCTGGCACTGTACTCATCAGTTCCCAGACTGAGTGTAAAGTTTGAGATGAAGTGTCAATGAGTGAACCGTTGGAGTGTGAGACACAGGTTGCCTGACATCCCAGGGCTCGCAGCTTACAGATGAGGGCGGGGTCCTGCCCTGCTTCCGCTTCTGGCTCCCGGTTGCTAGGCTCCCAGGGTCCTCGCAGAAAACTCGAGCAGGTGAGCTGAGGGACCGCGGCTGCGAAGGAGCGCCCTAGCTGGCAGGGGACAAGCAGGGGATTCTAGGCAGGAAGGGACCGAGGAGGGCAGGGGCGGACAGGACTCCGGGCTGGCCTCTGCAGGAAGCGAGAGTGGAGGAGTGGGGCGGCTCCTGCCGCGTCCACCCGGCCTGGGGACCAGCTGGGGAGAAGGGGAAGCCAGGAAGCTTGGTGTCACCCCGCGGGCTCCGGTGGAAAGGTCTGCTCCGTYCCTTCCTGGGCTTTCCTCTGGGCAGTCCACACTCCGAGGCAGGGCGCTCAGAACTGAACGTTTCCAGGGCTCTCGCTTCCGACCCCTGACCTTTCCTTTTCAACTGCTCTGAGGCGACTCTGCGCGTGCCCCCAACCCGGTTCCTTTCGCTTTTCTGTGGCGTCCTGGTGTTGGGCATCTGTTCTCAGCGTAAGCTAAGCATGGGGCCAGCGAGGCTCCTGGTGAGTCTAGTGGACCAGGCGTGGGGACACACAGAGCGCCCCGGCTCCYCAGGTGCGTGCTGGGAACCACCGTCCTTTCCTTTCCCAAGACGCCGGCTTGGCAAGAGTTAACCCCCGAGTGGTTGTGGGTGTGAAAGGGCAGGGCTTGCAGGTTCGGTGTTCGTTCTTGTAGGCGGTGGTGGTTGGGGGGATTTGTAGCTTCTGTGTAATCAGCTACCTGTTTGGAAATTAGGCAGATATTGCAGCTGGGTGCGGTGCTACTAACTCGCCTACATCATACTGTGCGGCAGTAACATGTTCCCGGCGTTGGAAACAGAGCTAAAGCAGGAGGTTGGTACACTCCCTTTCCAGTGACTTCACAGAAACCCAATCCAAAGTCAAAAGGTTCACT
>BDUI01005238.1:34602-44991 GCA_002335545.1 Apodemus speciosus
TGTTAGCATTCACAATTCTCTGTTGCCAAGAGGTGAGCATCAGTGACAACCAAGGCAAATACCTCATCATCACATCAACCAGTGTCTTCATTTTTTTAAATAAGTTTACATTTAATTTTTATGGGAATGTATGCATTCTTAGTTTGCTTTACCCACTTGATACAACCTGGGATCCCCTGCCCAGGGAATGGGTCACAAGTAAAATGGATCTTTCTACATTCATTAATCCAATCTAGATATTCCCCCACAGGCAAGCACAGAGGCTAATGCTACCTAGATAAACCATTACAGATATGTCTAGAGTCTTGCCCCTGGGTGGCAGGGGAGGGGAGGTTAGATCTCAGCAAGGTGACAAAACTATTCTATCTGGGCATTTTAAGGTCGTGATTGTGATTAGGATCTGGCCACACTGGCAGTACGATCAAGAGAAGATTCATCTTTCTCACTTCTTTGGCCATCATTTGTGTGCTCATTCATTTATTCATTCATTCATTTATTCATTCATTCATGCTTCYGAATTCTTTCCGACTCAAATAGCCCACCAACTGGGAACCAAGCCTTCACGTATATCCTTTCTGGGCTATTCTCATTCAGACTACCACAGGCATAAAGTTGTATTTCTTTACCTTGTTTGCTGAGTGTTTTCTGAGCCTGTGGGACACTGTGGTAGATTCTGAACTCAAGACATGTGTTCTAGGACAGGTGGAAGGATGAACACACCATTAAAAGAGAAGAGGCCCCTGAGCCCTTTCTCAGGCCAGAGGAACTTGGGCCCTTTCCCAGGCTAGACCAAGGGCTCTCTGCTATTCAAAGCTTTCCTTTGACTCTTGCAAATGCAAGAGTCAACAGACAATGAAAATGAGGCCTACATATTTTACTTGGTAAAACTGATTTAATTTTAGTGCTAAACCTAAGTCAAGAATGGAAGCAATGAGCTGTAGAATTAAAYGGGGCATTTTAATCTCATAACAATTAATCCTTTTCTTTTTTTCCTGTCTAAAATGCGTACTAACTGATAAAAGCCCAGACTTTCATTTTGTACATTTAAATGATACGCCATAGAATATTTTATTAGTGACAGTTCATTACTTAAAATGCACATTTCCAGTAATGAACTGCAATTCAAGAGATGCCTTGGAGAACCAAGAAGTCTAAACCCGGCTTGCTATGCAAGCTTCCCGTGCGGACAGTTTAACTGCGTTCCAAACCAGCCTTCATCTAATGTTTCCTGTTGCCTGTGCATTGAGCCTTTCTGTGACATTAAGCCATTGCTGTGCGACCCTCAGCCCATTATCCATGCAGAGAAAGGCTTTGCTCTGCCTTAGTCCTGGGAGTGTTCAACGGTTTCTTGTGCTAATGGATATGCCTCGCTTTACCAGCTATGACTATTCTTGGTTTTATTTTATAAATGGCAGCTGGCTGATTTCTCATCAGAACTCTGTAAGGATCTCTCTCTCTCTCTCTCTCTCTCTCTCTCTCTCTCTCTCTCTCTCTCTCTCTCTCTCTCATGATTTAGGTCTGGATATCAGTAAGAACACAGACCAAGAAGTGTGAGGTTAAGTAACAGCTTTCAAGTGACACGGCAAAGAGATGGTGGCTGGGAGTTTGAACCCATGTCCCTCTGAGCCAATGGCCTTTGCTGCTGTACTACAGGGCTGATTTTTCCAGTTAGAAACAGTGAGAGTCTGATCCCRCTGTGTAACTGTTTTCAGCACAGATTAGGCGAGTGTGAACGTTTTCCTCAGAATGCTGGCCATGTTCCCTTTTAACATCAATTCTTGTTTTGCTCTGTAAATTTGAGAAGCCACCGAGCACCAACAAACTAGGCACCTGCAAAAGCCACTGGAAAATTAAGTGGCCTTTCTGTTTTAATTTTTTTATGGTGCTAGGGTGTAAGGTTAGTGGGGCCCAGCATCTGCTCCACCACAGGGCTTGGCCGCTCAGGGAGGCAGGACACAGGAAGTTTGACTGTGCTTACACCAAGCTGTCACCAGGCGGGTGTTGGGTTGTGGGGAAGCCAGGGGACACTGCTCTGGGGGTGGGGAAGCACAGTCTGAGGTGTGGTGACAACCAGTGCTGGCTTGGCATCCCTGGCCGTGCAAGGAGGTCAGGGCCATCTGGTTTTCAGGCTCTCAGGCACCCAGGCCATGGAAGAGCTGATATGGAGTGGGGGCCTGTGGTGGATCTAGCCCAGGGTTGGGGGTAAAGGGGGAAAAGCTCCCGCTGGTCCCGAGGGGATAGTCCTTGGCCTGACGGCGGCGGTTGGCTTGGCTTGGTGGTAGCTGCGGCTGGGAGCACAGAGAGGCCTTCTACTGGAGATTAGACAGTGGCTCTCTAGGCAAAGGCCTTCTCCATGACTCCCCATGGCGGATCCCGATGAAAAGAGGCAGTCCATGGTTTTAAGACATTTATTGACATGGCATAAAGTGGATGAGTCAAAACGTATGTACCCCAGTTCTCAGGGCAGGCCTGAGGCCAAATACCTTTTGCAGGGAGGAGTGTCTGAGRAGGAGAGCTTATTGGCTGAGTCCTCCAGGCCTTTAGGTACCTCATTAAAATGGAGATCTGTCTTAGGGCTACATGACCACAGGTCATGTCTTCTACCTGTGGAAGGGTTTGGGACGTTGCCCTTACGTGACTGATGGCCGCAAATCTATAGAGGACTCTGGCCTCATGCCGGGAGCCTGGTGCCCAGAAACAGGTGAAATGCCTGCCATCCCTTTAGAGTCTCCGGGGTTTCGAGCCTTGGCTCAAATTCATGGCTCTACACTAGGGTTGGAACCCTGGGCCTTGTACATGGCAGAATGTGACACTACCTGTGAGGTTCTTTCTCATTTGATTTGAATGAGGATTTGGACACCTAGACCCTTATCATGTGACTATGTTATAGACTTTGCCTTTGGTAATCCTTGAGTCTAGTAAGACTGACTGTCTTAGTTACTGGTCTACTGCTGTGGAGAGATGCAATGTCCAAGGCATTTAATTGAGCTAGCCTATGGTGTCAGTGTCTTAGGTTATGGTATTATCATCATGGTGTGGAGCATGACAGGATGCAGGCAGACATAGTAGTGGTAAAGTAGCTGAGAGCTTTTCATTCTCCACAGGCAATAGGTAGGGGCCAGGGAGCTTCACTGGTGTAGGCTTTTGAAAGGATACAGGGGAAATGGACCTGCTTAGAAAGGTTCTTTGAAGCAACTCCCATCTGTGATGTCTGGAAATCAGCAGTTCAGTTCATAGGTTAGCAGCTYGATCCACTCACAAACACTATGGCTACACCAGCACCCCATTGGTAGAGTTAGGTTAGCGATGACGATGACATATGGCCTATCTGAGACAGCCAGGCCCCAGCCTTTGCTCAAGCCAGCAGGAGGGACTCATAGGGACACCAGGAGGTGTTCTCATCTATGCCTCTCTCTGGGAAGTGAAGATCRACAGAGACCCACAAGCACTGCACCAAGTGTAGCTAGCTGTACCAGCAAGTCTAGCTTAGCCCCTGTCCCTGTCCTTCAAGTCCTAATTGTACTCTCTCCAAACGTCACATGCCCTCCACGTGCCTTGCCTCAGCACGCGCATCCAATCAGCCCAAGTCCTTGGAAGTGGCAACCAACTGCAGTACGCCGGCATAAGTTTCTTGGTGCATTTCTCTCTCTAGAGTCCTGACAAATGTAGCTCAAGTATGCAGTGTAAGGCGGGCCAGTACATGTGTGTCCTTAGCAAAGAATCCTTCATCGCATGTCCTTTCATGCGCTTGCTGTAGCAGAACATCCTCTCTCCTGTATCTGCTTCAGTGAAASGTTCCTTCACGAGTCGGCCTTAGCCTGTCACGCCTGCGTCCACTTTAACATAACGTCCCTTCACATGTTTGTCCCAGCAAAACACCATCCAACCACCTTTCCRRAGAGCCCTTGAGTATCCACTTCAGACACCCCCCTCACCCTCCCAAACTGTTTATCCCCTGGAGACTAAGTATGTAAATACAGGAGCCGATGGCGGCCACTCTCATTCAAACCACCACACTGACTTAGTTTCATTTCCTGCTGCTGTCATAAAAAACGCCCTGTCAAATGCTGCTTAATGGGGAAAGGATTTATTTAGCTCCTGGTTCCATATTACAATCTTTATTACTTACTTTTTTATTGCCGTGATAAAATACCATCACCAAGACAATTTGTAGACAGAAGGGTTTATTTGGCTGATGATTCCAGTGGGATGAGTCGCTCATGTTGGGGATTCACCAGAGCTCGCAGCACACATGGTGCCTGGAGCAGAAGCCGAGAGACCATGTACTGAACAGCAAACAGGAAGCCGAGAGTGAACACACAATGGAACATGGCCTTTGAAACCTCAAACCTACCCCCGGTGATACACTTCCGTCAGTAAGGCCACATCTTTTGAACTTACCCAAATGGCACTACCATCTTGGCACTAAACATTCAAAGGCCCAACACTGTTGGGGACATCTTATTTAAACTACCACACAGCCCATCRTAATAAGGACGTCTCTGTGGCAAGAGCTTAGGGGAGCTTATTACATCACATTAGTAATCAGGGACAGAGAGCAATGGATGCACGCATGCTTCTATCTCAGCTTCCTTTCTCCCATCTTGCGCAGTCCAGGATCACCTGCCTAGGGAATAGTACCACCCACGGTGGGAGGGTCTTCCTACCTTAATCAATGTAATCAAGATCATTCCCCACAGGCACGCTCAAAGACCCTTTCCCCAGTGATTCTAGGATATGTCAGGTTAACAATTACCACTATCCCAACAAGGACGCTGCTCTGTTCTGTTTACCTTTTGCTCACAGAGGAAGACACCCAGGCCTCTTATGCAATCACATACCACACTTTCCCTTCTTAGCCTCACTTTTGGCTAGGTATATGTGGAAATGCCAGCACCAGAAAAGGCCCAAAGAAGAGTCCTGGTGCTATAGAATCTGCTATGTGAAGGTGCATAAAAGCACACATGCATCTGTAATTCTTTGGAAGATGCACCCGGTTAGCAGTCAAGAACTAGCAGCTAAGCATCCTGACTCCTGTAGCCTTTGAGCTACTATATTAAGCATATCACTCAGATGGGAGCACCAGCCATATGGTAGCAGAGGGGAAGAAATGTGTTCTTTCTCTAGTTTGACATGCAAATAAGAGGGAGGATCCTGCAAGGGCATGAGCTAGCTTTAATCTTAGAGTAGAAGGCCACCCCAGCTTAGTGATGTCGTCTAATCCCAGGACCTGTGGCTCCAGCCATCAGAGGCAACGGAATGGTGAGGTCAATGGGAGAAGTTCCAGAGACCTTTGGTGCAAGAGCGGCCTCTGGAAATGGAAGGGTGTCCTGGTGAGGTTGCAGGAGCCCTTTCCCCACCCCTATCCCTTTCCACTCACTTTTGGAACATATCACTCACTGACTAAGAAATACAATGAGAAAGACCAGGGACTGGGAAGGGCCAAGCTCCTGGACGACTCTCTCTTTTTCTATCTCATATGTAGAGGCAAAGATTTTTTCTTTCTTGCTCCCACCCACCCCCCAGTTATTTGTATGCCCCATCATTGCCTTCTTCTCAAAGTCAGTATGCCCGGTCTAGTTGCTCTTCATAATTTAGCCCTTGATTTTGGTATTACCCATCCATATCATCTTCCTATCCATATTGACCCAGACTCCTCCTCCGTTCCTCATCTCTTTACAATGCAGGCATTCCAAATCCTGAAATTCCCAAAGCACCAAGTTCTCTGTCACCTCAGGCCTTTTTACCATGACTATTCCTTCTGTTTCTCAAGGTTTGTGTGTGTGTGTGTGTGTGTGTGTGTGTGTGTGTGTGCACCCCTTTGTTTCCTACCCTCACCTCCCTTTTCTTGGATAAATCATATTTACCCTTTCTTTTCAGAAAGTCTTCCCCGGGGCCAACTAATAAATCTTAACCTTGCAGTCACCCAAGAAGCAGTGTGCAGGCTGACATCTCCATAGACAATCCCAGTTTTCATTGTCTTGGTAAGCTATAGCTCAGTGCATGTTTACTGAAGGAGCAGGCAGTCCAGCCCACATCGGCTGTGTATCTTCCCTACCTACCCCCAGCTCATATCATCTGATCTCTAAATGAAGGAATTTAGTGGGAGGCAGGGAGGCAGGGAGGCAAGGCTTGCTGCCAGCYGCCTTCCCGCTGATGGAGTAGAAAGGCGTCCACCCACCCTCTGCTCCCTCCTCTTCTTTGCTACAATCTAGAATGTTCCTGCCTTGCTGCTCCCTTTCTTCCCTCCCTGGAACATTATCTTCACAAGGTGAAGGTGTTTAGGGGACTAATACTTCACTAACTCCTAGAAAGAGATAGTATTTGGCTTCTGTTTGTTAAAGATATAAATGATTTCTTCAGAGGGCTCCAGCAAAGAGGACTTTTACCCCATAAAAGACAAAGTCTGTTTTCCTTATTTTCCTTTGCAAATAAGAAGAAAGAGCTTCACCAGGTCATATGTGTGTGTGTGTGTGTGTGTGTGTGTATGTGTGTGTGTGTGTAGTATGTATATGTGTGTGCTATATATGTATGTGTGTTATGTGTATATACATGTATATATGCATATATCGTTGAGTATAGTGTGTCATAGTATATGTGTGTTGTGTATATGCATGTGTATGTAGATGCGTGAGCACTTATGTATGTGTGTAGTATGTCCAGGTATATATGTATTGTGTGTATGCATGTTTATATATGTGCATGTGCATATATGTATGTGGTGATGTGTACTTATGTATATATCTATATGTGGTGTGTATGTGTGTATGTGTGTATGTATGTATTATGTATGTATGTATGTGTATATTTGACCCCCAGAGGCAAAAAAAAGGTTTCAAGTACACTCTGGCCCTGCTCTGAGGATATATCAGAAACATTTTCATTTGTATTCCCTCTAGGACACGATCATGTGAAAACTTGTTTTAAGGGAGAGCTAATGTTTATTTAGCTTATAATTAACATTTTGTTTGGCTTTCCGTGTGTGTGGGGTGTCTATCTGTTTATTATTTGTTTAGTTACTTTGATTTGCATATCACTGTGTTAATTACCATGTAATTTAAGCCCTTAGGTATTTCTCATGATAATGTTCTTGGAAAAGTGAACATATACTGCTTGTGTGGGGTTTCTATCGCTAGCTCCCGCAGTTGAGTTGACGACATCTGTACATCTAACTTTCTCAGGAAGAGTTTCATGGGGATCTACTTACACAACACGTGCTTTTTGAGAGCACTAGAACCTCAAGTTCTGTGACTTTAGTGAGAGCGAATAGACCTGTGGATGTGGCGTGTGAGAAGTCCCCTGAGGACAACAGGTGTCCTTATTTCTACTCTGTATAATAATAGCTCCTTCCCTTGCTGACAAGGGTCTGTTTTCCTAGCACTGCTCCTAGAAAACTTTTTTGTCRCCTTGCCAGTGAGCAGGCTGTGGGGTTTGCCTCTGCCCCTTCCGATTAGACAGAGCTTTGTCTGAGTTACAAAGTTCATCAGCAGAAGAGGCAACCCATAAAATAACCACAGAAATCCCCGCCTTGGTATCCAGCCAGTTCCTGCTGCACTCTGTTCTTGGTCCCCATGCTGTGAGGGATTGTGCTCTCCACCTCCCAGGGAAGCACTCCGTGAGCTAGCTCAGTGCTCGCAATATATTTGCTACTCGATATATGTCTCCCAATAGAACCGAGTCTCATTAGGAGATATTTTAAGCTTATTGGATGAATAACAGCTATGCAATTTCAGACACAAGCAGTACTTCATTTTCTCCGTGGAAACCTTGAGGGAGACAGCTCTAAGCAAATCTAAACTTTTCCATCATGAGCTGTAACCAGGTTAACATTCACATCTCCCTGCACTTGGTGAAGAGGACGCTTTATACACTCTACACATTCTCAAAGACTATATTCCYGACCCAAGCAGTCTCTAGTTGCTGGCCATGTGTTGTGCTGTGATCGGGTTTGTTGCAGGTGTCGTACCTTGGCCTTTCTACATGTAACACAAGCATTTTCTGATCGCATTGCAATGAGAGAAAGGCTGCAAGTCTGCTCTAGGCTGCTAATGGAAGGTGAGAAATCCTTCCTTCCACATTGRTTATGAGGAATACTGTGTCCGTGACCACAGATAACCTTTAGGTGACAGAAGAGTACTTTGTGAGTGGTAGTTAGTAGTCAGTAACATGGACTTGCCCCGAAGCCCAGTCTGGTCTTGAACACTGAACCCTCCTGTTCGTTCTTTTCCTTACAGTTGGTGGCTATTTGTGTTCTCTGGGTTGTAGGAGTCCATCTCTGCTTCCTAACCTGTTTTCTGTTCCTCGAGGGGTACCTGAATAAATAGAAAACAGTAGMGTTAACCTTTTGAATGTTTCAACTTTTTTTTTCTTAACAAAAATAAGTGTGTATCTGCTTATTAGTTTGAATGAGGGAGATGGGGGCCTGGAAGTGAAACCTNTGTGTGTGTATGTGTATGTGTGCATGTGTGTATGGGTGTCTGTATGTGTGTGCATCTGTATGTGTGTATATGTGTGTTTATATGTGTGTGTATGTGTATATGGGTATGTGTGTATATGGGTATGTGTGCATGTGTGTATGGGTGTGTATGTGTGTGCATCTGTGTATGTGTATATATGTGTATGTTTATATGTGTGTGTATGTGTATATGTGTACATGTGTGTATGGGTATGTATGTGTATGTGTGTGTATGTGTGTGTGCCTGTATGTATGTGTGTATGTGTATGTATGTGTGGATGGGTGTGTATATGTGTGCATGTGTGGATGGGTGTCTGTATGGTATGCACCTGTGTATGTGTGTATATGTGTGTATGTATGTGAGGATGGGTGTGTGTATGTGTACATGTGTGTATTGTGTGTGTGCATGTGTGCATGTGTGTGTATGTGTGCATGTGTGTATGTGTGTGCATCTGTGTATGTGTGTGTATGTGTGTGCATCTGTGTATGTGTGTATATGTGTGTGCATCTGTGTATGTGTGTATATGTGTGTGTATGTGTGTATGGGTATGTGTGTATGTGTACATGTGTATATGGGTGTGTATGTGTATGTATGTGTGTATGTGTATATGGGTATGTATATGTGTGCATGTGTGTATGGGTATCTGTATGTGTATGTGTGTATATGTGTATATATGTGTGTGCATGTGTGTATGGGTATGTGTGCATGGGTGTGCATGTGTGTATGCATGTGCATGTGTGGTGTGTGTGTATGGGTATGTGTATGGGTATGCATGTGTGTATGTGTGTATGTGTGCATGTGGTGTGTGTATGTGTGTGTGTGTTGGGGTAGGCACATGCATTCAATGGAATGTGTATGGAGTTCAAAGGTCTGCTTTTGCATCATTCCTTTTCCCCTCTCTTTATGCACTTTTCATGGATTCTGGGCCCTACCTCAGGTCTTCAGGCTTGCAGACCTCTAACTGTTGAGTTGTCTGCCTGCTCAGAAATCTAAGTAGAAACGGAAGGTTGCTGACCTTACAGGTGGTTTGAATCCATGGCTTCCCTACACCCTTCCCAGCTGTCAGTTTTGGAGCATCCAGTCTTTAGCCTTTGCCTCAGATCTTGTAGAGTTGCTCCAAAGTTYACACTCACCCCTGCTTRCCTGGTTCTTTTTACACTGTTGGAGCATGCGTGTGTGARCATTTCATGAAATACATAGATACAGTTAACMCTCCCCCACACTCTTTCTTTAACAGAGCCAGCCATTTATCTGCCACTACTTTTAGTCAAGATTCACAGCAATGACATTCATCAGTGAGCTGTCACTTTTAATTTTGTTTCCAAACTCAGATATGAAATAACACTTTTCATTTGCACATAGAGAACAACAGTGAAGCATATAAATGTTGTACTCTTTGTGTGTGTGTGTGTGTGTGTGTGTGTGTGTGTGTGTGTATTCAACTGTTGACAAGAAGATTCAAGGTGACTTGGACCATAAGCGGGCCTTGCTGGTTGTCGGATCATTGCTGAGATGTGTATGGCAAGGCTCACATGGGCTTGACTGAGTAAGACAGTGCTGTAGTCAAGACCCTGACTTCTGTCCCATGTTGTCTGCTTGCCACAGCTTCTTTCCATTGTTGGGTCTTTGTGTGGTCACAAGATGGCCACCAGTGACTTCTCTAGCAGACRCTTCCTTATTCAGGGCCTGAACCTCATACCCAAATCTCACTCACCAGGAATGGGAATCGCTCTCCTTCACAACACAGTTATGTGTCAGTGATGTGATCCTCAATGGAAAAATGCAAAGAAAGGGGGCTGAAGGGCTAGTGGAAGGCAATCTCGAGTCTACCATCTTAAAATGCTATGGAATGAAGTCAGCGAGGAAATGTCAATCTCTCCAGCTTCATCATGAAGCTGTCTGACTTAATTCTTTTTAGACTATAAGAATTTCT
>BDUI01005238.1:63801-75412 GCA_002335545.1 Apodemus speciosus
AGAGGCAGAGGTGTGGAGGAGTGCTGCTCACCCACTTGTTCCTCATGACTCCCTCAGCCTGTTTGTTTTTCTTTACACCACCCAGGCCCACTTCCAGGGGAGCGGTAAAGTGGGCTGGTCCTTCCCAATTCAACCATTAATCAAGAAAATGTTCCGTAGACTGGTCTCTAGGCCAATCTAATGGAGACTTTATTTCTTCCGTTGAGATTCCATCTTCCCAGATGATACCAGCTTATATCAAGTTGACAGAAAACCTGACCAGCACACCAAGTTAATACAAAAATTATGTAAATGGCTTTAAAACAGGCTTTGCTGTAAGAATAGACTTAGACCAAATCCCAACGGTGCTAATTATGACTCGTTATCAAATTGAAAACTGTACCTCCTAGATGTTTGTCTCCCTCTTTAGAAGTGAGGAGAACGTCTACTCTGTAAAGTTGTTGTTAATTTAAATAAAATATTTATAAATCCCTAGGTCTGATGGTGTAAGTGAATGGTAGATTCAGTTCTCAGCCACAACAAAGACCAATGCCACTTAGTACAGTCTTGACACATACTTGATGCTCAAGAAATGGTGTAATATAACAGCTCTGTAAACAGGCTCAGAAGAAAGGGACGAAATTTGTTCACTGTTAACTTAAGGTTTGTTATGTCTCGGGGGACTGGGGAAATTGCACTGATTACGAAAGAACCACAGTTGAGATGTTTAGGGAAACAATATCASAGACATTGTCAGAGTCTGTAAACATAAAATGGTGGTTGGTGTCTGAGAACTACAGAGCAAGAAGCTGTACTCCAGTGCAGGGTAACATTCTGTAATAGAAAATTAAGCAGAGGGTTTGTGATCATTTAGTAAAGACTGGAGTGGTTGCTAGGGCTAACATTACTAAGAACACATCTTCCCAAACACCCCGCTTCTCTTTTAAATAGTCTTGTGTGGCTTATAGCATATAGAAATGCCATTTCAGCAAAGTCTCTTGATTATCTTGTGGACTACTGGTAAAATATAAGCTCAATGACAGTACTCAATGATAGGACTCTTGGGCTTGCAATTAAATGGCCAGCAAAGCCAGTTGACCAACCTCAGTTATCTGGATGGGGTTCTCTTGTAGAATACAATTTTTCCCATTTAAAGCTTTAAGTAGGAATTTCAAAAAGGGCACCGAGTAGGTGCCTATGACATAAGTAAATGACCCAACGTTGGGAAGAGTAGAAAGTACAACAGATGAGTAGATCAAGATTTAGAATACCATGGTCATCTAAAGTACAAGGACCCCAAAAGACTGAATTCAACAAAGTTTAGAGCTAGAGATATAGCTCAGTGGCAGAGCAATGGCCTAGTATACTCAAGACCCTGGGTTCAATCCACAGAGGTATCCAAACTGTAGCAACATCAACAAAACAAGTGTGGTCATTTCAATTTAATCGACCCCCATGGGCCCATAGGGAGTGGCACTATTAGGAGGAGAGGCCTTGTTGGAGTAGTGTGTCACCTTGTTGGAGGAAGTGTGTCACTGTGGGCTTTGAGGTCTCATATGCTCAAGCCACACCCAGTGCATGATTCTGTGTTCTGTTTCCTCAATTGGAGAGTCAGGCGCCACTGCACACTGGGCGGGAAAGGATGGAGTGGATTCTGGAATGGGCGGGTCAGCAGGATCTCAGTCTGCTGGGGCTTGGGGCACGGGGGCTTCTCTGAGGATTTCAGTGTTACAGCGCTTTTAGACGGTATTCAGTGAAGCAGCTCTCTTACAGACACTCTGCAAAACAGCTTGTGCATCTATTTTATTTAAGTGGGCAGAGGCTGAATGTACGTTGTTTAAGGCTTAAAGTACCAGGAATGCCTCATTTGCATGGAGAGGCATGCCAGGTGCTTGCCTGCCAGGCAAGTTCTTATGGGAAGAAGTTGAACCTGTAATTTTACCAGGGACTAAGTGACATTCCTCAGGTAGCAGATGTGGGGGTCAGGCTTCCCAGATAAAGTCAGGTGGAGAAGAGGAGGCACCATTGAAAACAGGAGTCTCCATTTTGCTCAGAGCTCAGGGGGCGTATCTGGTCATGGCAGACTACGACCTTAATAGCAGGGTTTCCCAACACAGTGTGACAAGTCTCTCCCTGCTACCTGTGGATCAAAATGTAGAACTCTCAGATACCTAATAACGCCCCACCCCCCAATTAAATCTTTTCCTTAATAAAAGAAACCCCTTTGCCTTGGGCATGGGGTCTCTTTATAGCAATAAAGCCTTAAGACAATAAGCAAAATAATGAAGGGTGAAAACTTTTAAGTTCAAAAGCCTGGGTAAGAAAGTAAATCTGATTTGGTAAAAATGCAAGTAAAAATGAGTAGGTGGCTTAGTGAACCCTGAGCTCACTGTTACTCATCCGCCTGTTCATTCATTCACTCACTCATTCCACAAATGTCCGTTAAGCATGGTCTCTGCCATACTCTTCTCTGGCATTAGGGAGACGGCAGTGACTGAGATCATTAAGCTTCCTACCTACATAGAGCTTACCTTCTTGAGTTTGAACACTTAACAGCTGAGGAAAACAAGAACCTTGCATCACCATTTATTTGCATATGCATAAAGTCCATTTATTTGCATATGCATAATATCTAGCTCGTGCGGAGTAATAGTTTCATTATTATTTAATACCCTGCTCTCGATAGCTGCGTTTCACACCTGGGACATTACCTTTGCTTGAATAACGTCGGCTGGGCAAATGAATGCTACTCAGTGATGAGACAGCTACTCTAGGGTAAGATAGCTGATGGCAGATGGATCAGTGACAAAAGAAAASCCTAGAAGGMGGCATTACRAACCTCCCTGCTCTGCAGGAAGACATGCAGGCTTCGTCTCTGCYGCTTTCAGAAGTAATGACAAATGGCATGAACGCTAACTTCTAGTGAGTGTCAGACCTCCTGGGAAGGCTTCCTGGCTGTAGCCTGTGTGCTCACAGGGGCTGACGGGGTATCCCGAACTCCATTGACCAGATATTTCTTGAATGAATAAGGGAAAGAAGGGACTCAGTTCATGGTTAAGCGTTAGCCTGACTCGCCCTAGCCTCAGAAATGGATGGCTATTTGGTATTTTGTAAAGATAATGTATAAATTTTAAACTGTGAGGTTAAGCTGTCTCCATCGTAAGGAGTCTGGAGGGGGAGTGCGTGATGGAAGTGGATGTAGAAGTCCAGAATGTTTTCTTTTGCTTCGTTCTAACAGCTCCAAGTTAATTAAAGCACTTTTCTTAAGAGACATTGAAGAGGCCGTTTTGGGATGTATTTGAAATCACTCAAGGATGCTTGTGCAAGCATTAACCATAGAAACTCAGCCCCATCAGTTTCTTGAGACCTTTTCCATAATTCTGACCCACACGGACAGCTTTCTGTCATCGTAAAGACAATCTCAGAGTTTGCCATTTAATGCCTAAGTGTGCGTGGTTTGCTTCATCGAGACAAGTTTTTTTWAAATAAAACTCCCTTTCCTCCTTTGTATTTTTCCAGATACATAATAGAAACCCAGTGTGGGACAAATTGCTCTGTTGCCTGACTCGTTGAGACACTAGTTGGAAGGGAGAGTTAATGAAGTAGCATCTTCTCAGCCATTTCATCTGGTTTGTCCCTRCCATCTGTGGGTCCCCTCTGGAATGCTCCAATGGGCATGGAAATTAATTTCCTGTCAGCAACCAATTAAGACAGACCAAATTCTCTATCCCACACAACCAACTCAGGCATCGCGGTCTTTATTAGAGCCTGCCGCTTTGGCTAGGCAAATGCTGTGAACACAGTTGAGTCTTGGAATGCAGTGAAATGGTTACAAACTCTTGGGCTCAGGCAGCCTTCATGGTTCAGCTTCCAAAGACTGCCGGGGCCATCGGTGCCAATCTATGACGTGCCCAGGTGGGGTAAGACTCAGCACATGAGAACGTRAGGCTCTCAGTGACGCTTACATTCCATATGAATGACGGTGTGACATCTGGGGCATATTTATATGTTTAAAGTGTATATTGTTTTCTAGAGTTTGGAGGTAATTGTGACTCCAGTATTTCATCTTCTACCCCTCTATGTGGTACCATTAATCTCAATTATCTATAAATCTAGACCCTGGCAGTCCAAATTGATATGACTAAGTGAAAATAGTTATGCTCTTGTAAAGAGATAATGTATATGATACAGACTTTCTTTGATCGTAGCCTCTCACAAATAATAATGACAGTTCCACAAATGCCTAAGATCTTGACAGACCCCATTTACTTGCCAAAGCTGTTTCTTTGGTGGCATGGTTTATTTAGTATCCTGGCATAACTCACTGCTGATACTATTTTGCTTTACTTGTACAGTGACAATTACTGACAGATAAGTAGGCGCCCTGCACAGGAGGTGGGTGAAATGCGAATTTAGTGTAATTTTTTTAGCTCCCTCAAACATGTCAACTAATAAGAGCTGTAGAAATCAGAGCTAAGCACTGCCACTCTTCGCTAAGTACCTTCTCTTCTCCCAGCTCCKATCGAGAGAACCCTCTTGTTCGTTCCACTTTTTAGCCTTCTTTTTTTGCAGAGGAAGCCATATTATTTTTCTCAGGGGAGAAAAATCCTCCATTTTCACAAACTACATATGGAAAGTTGCTTTTTTTCTGTTCAGTGGCAATGGCCTTTGAATATCACCCATCCATTCTATCAGCAAATATTTATTAAATAGGTCTGTTATAGGCACAAGGTTGTGTGAATCTACTTTCAAGGGGCTCACAGGACTCTGCATGTCCCATCTTGTCTTTAAATGGTTCATCAGGGATGTCAGTGAAAGGCATGTGGTCAGAGATAATTAGCTCATTGAGGATTGAAACAATTATTCCCTCCTATGTATTAAATAAATGTAGATCCTGACATGCTGAGCAGAAAMTATACCTCATGGAGAACCCAGTTTAAGAGCTACAAAGAATCTTTTTCTTTCTTCTGGGTTGTCTTCATTCTCCAGCTTGGATGCCCAGTGTGGTTCTCAGCCAGCAGCACTGCATCTTGGTGAGATGTGTAAGTGCTAAGTCCCCACCCTGGAACCTTTATAATGTATAAGTGCTAAGTCCCCACCCTGGAACCTCTATAGCAAAACCTGCCTTGGTACCAGATCCCCAGGGACTCACTCTTGCACTGAAATTTGAAAATCACCTCTCTGCTCTCATTGTCTCTCGAGTCTCTGTATGTATGCACACTGTCTGAGGGTCTTAAAAACAGCTGGCTGGGACCCACTGTGATTTTGTATTACCAGAGTTTGCATTTGTGTCAAACTCTCAGAAGATTCAGGGGCTATCTGTTGAGAATATCCTGGTAATCCACTCTTAACAGGGATAATCAGGAAAAAGAGAGAATAAGAAATCCAACTGTCAAGAGATTGTTTGAACCTGTATTGTTTTGAAAACTTGTGGTGAAATTAGCTTTGCTACCCGCTAGTTYGTTCACTTGGAAATTGAATTTGCTAGTGGGATAAATGTAAACTCAGGTGGGGGCGGTCAGGCTGGCTCTCCTTTGCCTACATCACCATGAAACTGTTCCCTAGAATACACTGGTTGTCAGAAGGGATGGACCCACACACAGGTGGCTCTTTAGATTAGTCTACAGGCCCTGCATCGAGACGGARGAAAGAGGTTGTGTTCTACCCAGGTTGCTCAGCCCCTTGACATGAAGCTATGTGAGAAAAATACAGTATTGAAAGATTARAYCCATGGGATGCATGTGCAGCAATAGCATTAAATCCAGTGTTCCTAACTGTGGGCTTCCAAGGCCTTAGGAATACGAAGACGAGGGTTTGGGGTAGGTAATGAGTTAAGGAATAAGTTTGAAACAAGATAGTAGAGTCTTCAATGTNGTTCACTTGGAAATTGAATTTGCTAGTGGGATAAATGTAAACTCAGGTGGGGGCGGTCAGGCTGGCTCTCCTTTGCCTACATCACCATGAAACTGTTCCCTAGAATACAYTGGTTGTCAGAAGGGATGGACCCACACACAGGTGGCTCTTTAGATTAGTCTACAGGCCCTGCATCGAGACGGARGAAAGAGGTTGTGTTCTACCCAGGTTGCTCAGCCCCTTGACATGAAGCTATGTGAGAAAAATACAGTATTGAAAGATTAGATCCATGGGATGCATGTGCAGCAATAGCATTAAATCCAGTGTTCCTAACTGTGGGCTTCCAAGGCCTTAGGAATACGAAGACGAGGGTTTGGGGTAGGTAATGAGTTAAGGAATAAGTTTGAAACAAGATAGTAGAGTCTTCAATGTYTCATTAAGGAGTTGGGATTTTTTTCCCTGTCATGACCTTGTTTTCAAGTATAATCGTCCTTACCACTGTGTATGTGCTTTCTTCTTTTGCTTTTAGGATTAAGCATGAAAACATTGTTGCCTTGGAAGATATTTATGAAAGCCCGAATCACCTCTACCTGGTCATGCAGCTGTAAGTACTTTGCTTGTTTGATGAGTATTGAGGGTTATGAACCCCAGAACCTAACAAAGGAATRCTGTGGACTGTGTGAGGCAAGAAGAGATGTTTGTGATGTCTGTGGGGCACCAAGAACAAAGATGGCCCCTGTGTGGGGCACACAGCCATAATCAGACCTGAGTGGCCCATTCTGGGTCTGTTAAATCTTCACAGTTGGGCTCCATGCTGCTATTGCTCTGCGTCTCTCTCGCTGTCTCATGTGCTGGGGCCAAATGTTGCCTAGAGGCACTTCAGTGGGCACGGGGTGAGGAACGCTTTACTGCCATCTCTAGGAGAGACTCCCACCTGTCTTCATTTCCAGGAATGCCGGGGGAGGGAGACAGGTGCAGCTGTGTGCTCCGTCTTCGCCCTCCTCTCCCTCTGGTGCATAGATCCATTTGCTCACTGGAGTCAGATGGTGACATCCCCACCTCCATTAGACTGCCCCTGTAATCTGCAAACACCTCGAATTTCTCAGACAGGGAGGAAGTGAAACTATCAGATAGAGACATATACATGTGTTTTGTTTTGTTTTGTTTTGTTTTGTTGTGTTGTGTTTTTAAGGTGTCTTTCTCACCACATAAATGTTCCACTTTAAGTGTGTGTGTCAGGGGCATCCCATTCAGTATTTATTAGAATTAAGTATTAGAAACCTCTCAGACCATCTCCATGACCCACATAGAGAAATGCTGAGATACCATATTACTGAGTCCTGTGACTGAGAGGACTTTTGTTGAAGATCAAACTATGAACAGTGATATGATTGTTGATGGATGAAGTTCAGACTTTGAACTACCAAAGATGTGCTTCGAAGAATTGATGGTTAGGCTAAGCCAACAAATGGTTTTTCATGTGTTCTCTTCCTTGTGGGTGTTTGGATGACTTTATCTCCTGGAGACAATTTTGCTACAAAAATAGCCCAACAGTTCATTTCTTTATTATTTTATTACTTTTAAAATATTTTCATAGGTGATGGTGCTTTGGAAAAATAATTTAGCATGTCCCATTTGGACACATATGTCTGATTTTCTCTGACATCAACAATCAGTCGGGTTAGGCAGCTGTTTTATTGCCTAGTTTAGAGTGGACTGTCCAGTGACCCAGGGATCTTTCTTAGTCTTGTGTCCTGTTGTTAGCTATATATATCACACATTTCTGTTTTTCTTTCTTTTCAAGTAATTATTCTCCCCAGATTTAGAGACAGATGCTAAAAACACTTCTGACTTTGTTTCATGTAGTGTCTACTCCCTGAAGATATAAATGAGTCATCTTCAAATAGTCATTGCCCAGTAGGAAGAATATAACACTTTGGTGATGAGCTGAGGCCCTATAAAATGTCAGCAGTGTGTTGAACTCTGAGGCTTTCTCTCTCTCTCTCTCTCTCTCTCTCTCTCTCTCTCTCTCTCTCTCTCTCTTTATTGGTAAGGCAATATGAGTAATACCAGAGCCAGAACCCAAAGGTCTGTGCATTTATTTATTTCCAGTTTGTGTGAATAGAAATACAGTGCACATCACTTGAAGTACCCCAAGATTGAAACCTGAGCAACGCCACTGACTAGTTGGGTGAATTTGGGCAGATGGCCAGGCCTCAATGGGGACCACTTGCTATACTGGGCAAAAGAGAAGACGACAGTGTCTGCTTTAGAGGTAGGGTGGGGAATGTGAGGGAAATGACCAGGTCCTGGGTACTTGCCATTTCCTTGTGGAGCTCTACATTGGTTCATCAGGATGTCTCTGCAGACGCTCTTCAGACATTAACAGGATAAGATCTGAATAACCTCAGTTTTACTTCTCTAAACAGCCTGGTTGGGTGCTCACCAGCAGAAGCAGATGTAGAGAGAACATGGGAACAGCCAAGTGTCTAGACCAGACCCGATCTTAGACCAGAGCCTGGAGAACCTGTGGTTGGCACCAGCGCTCTGCTTCTCAGCTGAGAACATCTTCTCTTGCTTACATAGAAAGCTTCCTTAGCATGGATAACATGTATGGAGACATCTTAGTATCTCAGAGAGGGGTTCTGCAGGAACAAGCTAACCTTTGGCAGGAGCACTGGACAGATCTGTAGGTAAATCAGCCACAAACTCCTGATGTAAATGTGATGGATGTTTGAATTACCTAAAGAACCAAGCTATGTCTCTGCACAGTTGAGCAGTTTAGAAACACTGGCTATGCCAATGACAGCAACTTGTCCCCACTCATGTCTTTGGCTTTCATTACTCTTTTAGAAATCAATTTTATTGAAGTGTAAACTGCACAGAATGTATTGCATTTAATTGAACTAGACATCTTAGGGATCAACATAACACCACAATTTCTGACCCCGCTCCCCCCAAAAGATTTCTTTCCTTGTTTCCCTTTCAACCTCTCCTTTACTAAACCATATCCAGTCAACGATTTAACTTTCACTAGAGGTTTTGGGGTTTTTTTGTATTCTAAAATATAGAAATGGGGTGATATAGTATGTACTCATTTGTGTCTGGCTTAATTCACTCATAGGGATATCCTATATTCAGGGCCTTGTTGAAGAAAACTTGAATTTTCTCAATTGCTTTGGTAGCTTGGTCAAAAAATCAATTGCCTGGGTCAGCAAGATAGCTCAGTAGGCAAAGGTTCTTGCTGCCAACCTGATGACTTGAGTTCAATCCTTGGATTCCACACTGTAGAAATAATGAATCAATCTGATGAGTTGTCTTCTGAACTCTACAAGTGTGTCAATGACACATGTATTCCTGCCTGTCTGTCTGTCTGTCTCTGTCTGTGTCTCTGTCTCTCTCACACACAAATAAATAATATTTTAGTTAGAATATTACTTGACCATGTCTCTGTAATCATCATTTTATGTCTCTGTCCTTGTGCCAATATTATACAGTATCACGACTCTAAAGCACATCTTAGACTGAGATAGGAAAATGTTTTTTTTCCATTTATTATTTTATAAAATAGCTTTGGCATTCTTAAAATAGAGTGTTCATATAAATTTTTAAATCAAGCTTTAAGAACTTTGTGGAAATCTTGTTTGGGATTGCACTGACTCTAAATAAAGATTTGAGAACAATTGAATTAATTTGAGCTTTAACTCATAAGCTCATACTATTTCTCGATTTGGGCCATTTATTAGTCTAGGTCTATACTTTACAGTTTCAGCATGTGGGCCTCTCATCACTTTGCTCAGTTCAATCTGAAATATTTCATTTTGTCAATCTTGTTGTGACAGGATGTTATTTCATGTCTGCAGTTGCTTCCTAGAGGGTAAAAAGACAATGAACTGTGTAAGTGATTCCCAAGGTAGTTCAAGTAGTTGTCTTATGTAGGTTTTTAAAATCATTTTTGTTCACTAGAATTTCTTGAATTTTGTGTAGTAAAACTTTAATAATTTAGTTTTAAATATCAAGTATGTTTTAAGGTAATATTCATGTCTTTGAAATAATTTTGGTCATGTATTTTGGGAATTCCAATAAACAACTCTGATCTTTCCTCTCTTCTTGTATCTAAGATAAATGTTTTATGGCAGTTGACATGACAAGAAGAAAGAAGAAAAAGCAATAGCAGAAACCTGTCAAGGCATTGGAATACAGTATTATCAGAAAGACTTTGCCTTGCTCTGGGTGTCTTGTAGGCTCTGTCATTATTTCTGTGATTGTGTTGGGTTTTATTTGCCAAGGCTTGGTAGCTTTTGCTCCTGAGGTTGATTATATAGGTTTTTGGGTCTGGATCAGCAGAAAGTAGTTTTGTTCTTTTGGGTTTTCTTTGCTTGTTTGTGCATGCTTTTTATTTTTGACTCACTTGAAAGTTCTTGGTTTCTAAATATGTAGGATTTACAATACAGCATTAAGGAGAACTGGATTTCACAATATTTGTGTTTCAGAGGGATTTTCCCCCTAGGAAACATCTTCCTCAGCACCAAGGTTCCTCAGCATCCTAAGCTCTACTGCCTTTCTAATTTGCTATCTTGATTCTGAAGATTTGCTGTGCTGCTATAGGAAAGATTAATTGTTTAGGGGGTGTTTATTTACATTTTATTTGGTTTCTGGGCAAATACTTTTTTTGGAGAACTGTTTGGAGAACATCCTTCTATGAATAGTAAGAGAGTGAGATCACACTGATATAATTTATAGATGCAAAATCCGTTTAAATTTATTTCTCACCTATGTTTGCTTGTAGATTACCAGCCCTGTATTTGTAAATGATAAAGGGCCCCTCCTTTCGCCTCTCCCCCATCATATCTATGGTGGACTGAGTAAATGGAAAGCTGATATAATAAAGTATATATTTAAAGGGCTATGTGTAAACTGCTCACCATAAAAGCATAAACACCTGTGTTCATATTCCCCAAATCCACACAAGGCTAGATACAACAGCACACATCTGTAAGCCATATGTTCCTACTCCGAGATGACCAACAGAGACTGGAGAATTCCAAGAAGCTTGTGGCCCAGCTAGCCTGGCATACACCTACCTCAAAATGGAAGGCAAGAACTAACACCAGAGTTTTCCTCCCATCCTGACACTTGCATCATGGCTGCACAGACCCTGACTCATGTGCATATGCACATAAATGCATACTTACACATACACTAAACAGAGAAAATAATACACTAGAAGTACTTTGTAGGAAAGAGATAGATTTAATTGCTATTTTTAAAAACCACTTTTTCAGTAAGGGCTTTAGGTTTCACACAAGGGTACCTCCCGAATCTCCTTCCCGCCTACAACGTACTCAGCGGCCTCTCTGTGCTGTCGGAATTCCCTCAAACTCTCCTAGTGTCTGTCTCATCTTAGCAACTGGCAGCTCCCTTCCTTCAATTTCTTGGAATCCAAGTCTACAGTCACCTTACACTCATGTTTCTTACCCAACAAACTCACCCACCCAGTGTCACCAACTATATGATATCACAGCTATTTCCTGGGCCCAGGGGACCTGCCTTTCCTTCCCCGCCTTAGCACTGCACTGCTGTCTTAGTGTGCTAGCCAGACTCTTGCTGAAGACTTCCATTGGCTTCCTACATCAGCATTCATTGTCTTCACAAAGACTTACAGCAGCCTCCAGCACTGCGTCAGCCCTGACCCCGTAACATATCTGACCTCTTAGCCCACTTCTCTCTTGCTTTCATTCAGCCGCATTCAGACCAGAGGCTTTGGTGTTCCTCAAGT
>BDUI01005239.1:15831-28907 GCA_002335545.1 Apodemus speciosus
TTGGATTCCTGACCTGTGTCTCATGACATGGAGAATCATGCTACTGCCCTGCTACTATCATATGTTATTCCAGAATTAAGACTTGCAGTGATGCTTCAAATGTATGTAGATATACAACTCAGTCATTGTCCTGGTGGGTGAGCTCTACATAATGGGCCTACGCATTGCATCTTCACTGAGCCTCAATTTTTCTGGTCACACAGATCCTGCTCTAATTCTTTTGCTTTCCCAGAGAACTAAAATATCTATTATGCTCCCCCACTCAAAGGCCTAACTCTCTCTGCAGATTTGCACATCCACACAAACTGTGGCATGGCTGCTATCATGAAGATTCCTCATCTAACTTTTTCAATTATTTCCCTTGCTTACAACCTCCTTTACTATCTGTTTACTATCAGTTCTGTTCCTTATGTACAGGCACATACAATGATTGGAAGAAAATGGTGTACAGAAGTTGATTCCACATTCCTTATCACCATCCTGTGCTGGGCTCTAAGCACTCAGCTCTGCACTCAATATTCTGCTGAGTTTGTGGTAATAGTGAGTCCACCAGTATACTTATAATAGCAGGATGCCTACCCAAGTAAGTCTATATTTCACAGTGGTATCCTTATTCGGCAACTGTGAACTGCCCCCTCCAGTCCCTTCTACTATTCTCAGTCCTTCCTCAGGATAGAGTTCCTACACTGGACTTGCTTCTTTAGTATTACAAATCCTAGCATATTGTGCCCTGTCCTCACTCCCAGACCATGCTTCTCTTGGCTAAATATACTGTATTTCCAGTACTGACAAGGGTTGCCTGTGTTTGAGCATTCAAGACCATTTCTCAGGACTCTATTAAACTTGTAAACTTGCATCAGTTTTTCAGAAGATTCAGTGCCATGTGGACCATACTGCCACATAACTCAGCCAGGTGTCATAGAGCCTCAAGATGATGTTTTGTGTTCGGTTTCCCTGACATGTTCTAGAAACTTCTGAGATGTAGGAAACTCAATTGCTAACATTCCTCCATAAATAGGTCTGTAGAAACGTCTATAGTAAGCTACCTTGAGTAAAAATACTTATGGTAATACAGAGCCCCCTTTGTGTGTTGGCAGCACTGGGGACGTAGTTCTGGGTTTTTAAAGAAGACAAACAGAAGTATCTATGGAATGCAAAGCACTATGTAGTATTCTGTAGTGCTATCAGATTCATGTCGTACCTCTAGTTTGCATCTTTGATTCCTGTTCTTTTTTTTCTATGATGGTCAAGGAGGATCCTGTTCCAATTCCTATGGTGAGATTTTCTAGAAACAAATACAACTGTGCTATTCCTAATACATGGAGACATATGACATGATGTAAAGACTTTTCCCATCAAGTGCCTCATCCAGGTCGCACAGCACCTGCATTGGGATTCCCTGTTTTCATTCTCAAATTCAAAGCTAATTCTGTGCTATGCACACACCCAGACATACTACCCTAAACCCATTTTCTGGCCTTCCAGATACTACAAAGTTTGCCTAGGTTTGAGGCTCTCAGACAGTTTAACACAAATCATTCAATCCTGTCATCTTGGATCAGTTTTTTATCAGATTAATTACCACATGTACCATGCTGCCACATACATATATCTGTTGTGATGATGTATCAACAACACAGTTTCTGTTAACTAAACACAATGTAGAAACATATGAAAAGAAGGAATCTCAAGTGAGAATACTTCTCCATGAAATGGTTTATAAAATGGCCTGTTGGGATCTCCATTTTGTAATGATAAATATGGTCATTTGGATATCTCTCTGGGTGGATCCCTCTTTTGGGAGCTGGTTTTGGTTGTACAGTAGGGAAGTGGAGCTCCCTATAGACTACAAAGTATTTTGGGTTTTTTTTTTTGAGACAGTGTTTCTCTGTGTAGCCCTGGCTGTCCTGGAACTCACTCAGCAGAACAGGCTGGCCTCGAATTCAGAAATCTGACCGCATCTGCCTCCCAATTGTTAGGATTAATGGCGTGCGCAACCACTGTCCAGCGAGTACAAATTATTATGTAGTATTTTTTGTATCACTCCCTGTAGTGGTATCACTTCCTGTACCTGCCTATAGAGTTCCTCGTCTATTCTTGACCTATGCTGTCTCAGAGGTGGTGAAACTCCTGCCTGGCTTCCTATTGTAAGTTTATCCAGAATGAAGCCCAACTATGCTGTTCTAACTAATTCGAGTCAAACAACTCATCTGTTGCATCTTGATGGTAAGCTCTTCAGAATATCTACTTCCAGTGTCATTTTCATTGTGCCAGCATAATTCTAGTTACTCAGATGCGCAATAGTTCTTTTGAATTCCTGGAGAGCCTAGATACTTGATGTAACTCCCTACTCTAGTATTTAAGTCTGGGTACTCTTTTAACTCAAAATCTTTCTTTAATAGCTTCTTTGCATCTCGCAGGACCAAAACATCCCAGGTTTGTAGGAAAAGCTCTACAGAAAATGGTTTCTAGTTTACTGCTTATCATAACATGCTTGGCTCCAAGCACTCAGCTCTGCACCCATTTTCCTGGTGAGATTGCTGCAATAGTGAGTCCATAACTATACTCACAATGGTAGGATGCCTACCTAAGTATGTCTAGATTTCACAGGGATGACCTTGTTGACAAGTGTAAACATTTCCTTCCTGTCTATTCTCCTATTATCAGTCCTTACTCAGGATAGAGTACCTGGCCTAGGCTTTCATGTTTATTATTCCAAATCTCAGCACACTGTGCCAGGTAATTACTTAGAGACAAAGCTTCTCTTGTGCAAATTTACTGTATTTACAGCACTGACACAGATTACCTGCATTGGAGCATTCAAGTCCATTTCTCAGGACTATATTAACCATGTAATATTGATTCTTTTTTTTCAGCAGATTCAATGTCATGTGGATCATGCTGCCAAATACTTCTGCCAGGTATAAAAGAGCTTCAACATGATGGTTTATGTGGTATTTCCCTGACATCTTCTTGAGTAAACTGAAAAGTATGAACTTCAATTGATAACAATAATCTTTGATGGTCTGTAGAAAACTCTACTCTAACCTACCTTGAGTAAAGACTCTTTTGGTTCTATGGAGCCCTCTGTGGGTGGTAGCAAGATTGGGGAGGAATTTCTGGGTTTTACAAGAAGACTAACAGAAATATCTATGGAATTCAAAACACTATGTGGCATTCCTTATTTGTATTAGGTTCATGTCTTACCTCAGGGAATCTTCTTTCATCCTGAACTGTTTTCCTTGAATGATGGAAAATGAAGATCTTGCACCAATTCTCGTGGTGAGTTTGCCCCAAAATAATACAACTGGGCTATTCCCAGTATCTAGATACATATATCGCAGCCATTTTCACTTGGTCGTGAGCTCCACAGAAGCTTACCTTCCTGTACCTTTGTAAATGTGTCAGGATAGTACTAGTCACACAGACGCTATTCTGTGTCAAATTCTTGAGTTTCAAGATACCCATCCAATCCCCACATGAGAAAACTGTCTGTATGCAGATTTTTTTCAATAACTATGCCTGAGTACCTTCCTTGAATCTCTACTCTCCACACTACACACAAAACGTAAGACCTAGGTCTGTCATGTTGCTTCTGCATCTATCCTCATAATTTGGTTATATAGTCCCAGTTTCCCTTGCCATCTCTACATTTCAAGTCCTATTTCTGATCATCATGGAGTGTACCAGGTATACGTGATATGAAGTTTCGACCTTTCCCTTCCAGTGTACTACTAAGTCTACTATTCTTGTCTCTAGATAAGTTGAGTAAAGATACTTTTCGTACTATGTAGCCCCCCTGTGGATGTTGGCAACATTTGGGAGGTAGTTCTAGATTTACAAGAAGGCAAAGAGAAGTATCTTTGGAATGCAATGCAATATATACTAATCCTTAATGATATCAGGTTCATGTATTACCTCTAGGTTTCTTCTTGAATTCTTGATTTGTATTTATTGAGTGATGGCCAGTGAAGATACTGCCCCGCTTCCTGTGGTGAGTTTGTCCAGAATTAATACAAATGGGCTATTCCCAATATGTGGATACATATATCCAAGCCATTTTTCCTTTTTCTTGAGCTCCCCAGAAACTTCCCTTCCAGTACCTTTTTAACTGTGCCAGGATAGTACTATTCAAACAGACCCTATTCTGTCTGTGTTGATTTCTTGAGATGCAAGATACCCATTCTATCCCCACAAGTGAAAGACTAAGTCTGTATGATGAATTTTCTCAATATCTCTGCCTAAGTAACTGCCATGAATATCTACCCTCCACACTACACACAAAACTGAAGGCCTAGGTCTATCATGCTCCTTCTGTATCTATCCACATAATTTGGTTATATACTCCACTTTCCCTTGCTATCTCTACATTTCAGTTCCTATATCTGATCATCATGGAGTATACTAGGTATATGTGATATGAAGTTTCGACCTTTCCCTTCCAGTGCACAGCAAAGTCTACCATGTGTATGTCTAGGCACCTAGCTCGGCACCCAATGTCCAGCTAAATTACCCCACTAGTAAGGCCCTAAAATTAGTGTCCTCAGGACGAGAACTAGCTATGCATGTATAGATTCCATATGGGAATTCTTACTGGGCAAATTTGAACATTGCTGTAAAATGACCTAATCTATTTCCAGGCTTCCTGCACTTCACACAGTAYCTATATTGGTATTCCCTGTTATTCATTCACAAATAAAAAACTAATTATGCTCTATGCACACACCGAGGCATGCTACCTTAGACCCATTTGCTGGCTTTCCAGTTATTACAAATATTTCCTGCCTTTGAGGCTCTCAGTCTGTTAAGAATCTATCAATCCTGTTTTCTTGTATCATTTTTTGTATCAGCTGAAGTACCAAATGGGCCATCCTGCCACATTATTCTCTCCATTGTCATAATGTACCATCAACACTGTTTTTGTTAACTTAACACAATGTAGAAATATATGAGGAGAAGGAATCCCAGCTGAGAACATTCCTCCAGGAAATGGATTGTACAGTGTCATGGTGGAAGTCCATTGTGTGGTTCCCATTTTTTAGTGGTGTGAATTGTACAATAAGGCAATTTGAGTTCCATATAGAGTACAAAAACTCTGTACTATTCTTAGTGTTCTCTCTTTCAGCATTAGCATGGACATTTCTTCCTCGTTTTCTGACCTGTACTCTCTCAGAAGTGGTAAGTAATTCTCCTGCCTTGCTTACTTTGGTAAACTTTTTTGAGAATGAAGCCCTGCTGTGCTGTTCTAAATAATTGGAGGTATACAGCACATCGATTGCCTCTTGTTAATAAGATCTCCAGAATCTCCAATTACAGTGCCCTTGTCATTTTGCCAGCAAATTTCTAGTTACAGAGATGTGCAATATCTCTGTTTAAATCCTAGAGAACTAAGAGAGTACATTTACCACAATACTCTAATACTTAAGACCGGGTATAGTTTTAACTCAGCATCTTCTCCTTAATAGATTCTTTGCATCTCTACTGTTCACATCATCCCATGATTACAGGAAAATTTCTCCAGATAATGGTTTAGAATTTTTTGCTTATCAGCACATGCTGGGCTCCAATAACTCAGCTCTATACCCAAATTCCTGTTGAGTTTGCTGCAATAGTGTGTCTACAAGTATACTCATAATGGAATGTGAGTATACTCCCAGGGGTGTACTAGGTGAGAAAGTGTGACCATTCCCCTCCAGTTCCTTCTCCTAATCTCAGGCTACCCTCAGATTACAGATGAGCAGCACTAGTCTTCCCTGTTTAGTGCTCTAAATATTAGCCCTCTGTGCTCCGTGCTAAGTCCAATACCATGAATCTCTAGGCCCATTGAGTCTATATCCAGCAGCATTGACACAAATCTCTTAGTTTTGAGCCTTCAAAATTATTTCTCAGGATTCTATTAACCTTGTAATCTCACATCATTTTTCATCAGATACAGTGCAATGTGACCCAGGCTGCCACATATTTCTCCAGATATGCTACARGCTGAATTTGATAGTTTGTGCTGTGTTATCTTGATATGTTCTAGAGTAATATGTGAAGAAGGAACCACAATTGAGAATATTAGTCCATTAAATGGTATGTAAAACATTCTATTGAGAGCCCCCATGCGTACTGACTCTTATGAGTCAGTGTGGATCCCTCTCTGTGTATTGCCAAACTTTGTGATATTTGGGTTGTGTCAGAAGGGAAGTAGCCATACCAATGTAATGGAAAGCATTATGTAGTATTCCTCAGTGATATTTCTTTCAGTTATTGCCTCTAGGATTCTTCCATGATTCCTGACTTGTATTTACTGACTGATGGAGAGCGAAATTCTTGCCCTGTTTAATATGTTGAGATTCCCAGAATTAAGCACAACCACACTGCTCCTAGATGGGGAGACACCCCTTTCTCAGCTAAGAGGTTTTCATTCATCAGATCTAATCTTCATAGGTTTTATTGCTAACCATATTTTCTCTTACCTTGTAGATACATAAACATAACTTCATCCCTTCCCCATCTTAAAACTTTTGCTCGTTTCCTTTCAAATGGTAACAAATTCTCAAAGTATATTTGTTGGCTTAGTTCTCTGCTTTATTTTTTGATAACCCTTTGTGTCTCTGCTCCTGTTGTTTCTTTTTATCAAAATTTAGAAAATTGAGTGTTAACAAAGAATTATTAGGTATTATGTACCAGAGGGTTTTATACTCCCATTTTTAATAAGCATGTTCTTTAAGGTTTGGTTGCCTCTTTCTATAACTGATTTTCTTGTGGGATTTTGTATTATACCAGTAACATGTTTTACTTTATAATATGGGAAGAATTGCTTCAAGTTATTGTGTACATATGAAAAACATAATCAACATTACTTTGTGCAGTTTCTCTTCAATTTCCATGATTTCAAATAAATTCATTATTACACAATGAGCCCTTTCAGAACTCAAAAGCAGGTACCCATTGAAACCGTGAGTGTGGGKAAAAGGTATGGAGGATAAATGCTTGTATTCAAAATTCTGCCAAGACCAATGGTGTGTTATAATGCTAGTTATACATTCCACAGTCACTGTCAGTTAAGAGGTATTTATACATCCTGCAAAATTCACATGACCTCTCCTGGGTCATTCYTCATCAAAATGCCATGTGAGCCTTTCTAAGCAAAACTCAGTGTGATTCTTTATCACGTGAAATGCTCCAGTTATAGGTCCAAAACTAAAAGCACCATTTTAAGACTCAGATCTGCACCCACTTTTGCTAGAGTCTAGCAAAGTTTGTGAAGGTTATGCAAGGGTGGGTGTCCTTTTCGGTCGAGCCTGAAACGACCTACAATGCCATGTCCTATTCACAGGCCTCCTTCAGATCATACAGAACCTGCTCTGATTTTCCCTATTTAGTATTCCCAAACACAAGACCAACACTGCTCTGTGCATTCCTCGAGATTATGATTCTCTAGACTCATTTGCTGATCTACAAAGGCTGACACAGTTTGGCTTTTGGACTCTCAGAATTTTTATCTGGGTTCCATTAACCATGTAATCTTGCATTATTTTTTTTATCAGATTTCATACCATGTCGAAGGTATTACCACATTTTTTACCAGATGTGATAGAACCTCAGCATTGTGGTTTGTTATATATGAATTTCATACAATGAAGAATCTTCTGAGAACATTCTTCCATGAAAAAGTTTGTAAAAGTATTTTGAGATCTAAATGGAGTAATCATTATCATAGTAGTGTGGAGCACAATATGGGGGTTACCAAGTTTTGGGAGGTGGTTTTGTGTTGCAGAAGAAGGGAAGACAAGGTATTTATTGAATGCAAATTATTGTGTAGTATTTGTTAGGGTTTTCAGCTTCTGTTCTTGCCTGTAGGTTTCAGACTTGATTCCAGATCTTACAATAATGCAGAGGAGAAGAATCTCAACTGAGAACATTCCTCCATGAAATGGACTGTATAATAGTCTGTTTGGAGCTCCATTGTGAAATGATATGTATGTTACTGTGGAAACATCTGTGGGTAGTTCCCATCTTTGGGATGTGTTTTGTGTTTTACAATAAGGCAAGTAGAATTACTTATAAAATACAAATGACTATGTAGTGTTTCTTAGTGGTATCTCTTTCAGTTCTTCCCTGTAGATTTCTTACTTGTTTACTGACACTTTCTTTCTCAGAGGTGACTCTCCTGCCTTGCTTACTATGGTAAGTTTTTTTTTCCATAATGAAGCATAACTGTGTTGTTCTACATAATTGGAGGCATACAACTCATCTCTAGCCTCTTTTTGTTACGCTTTCCAGAATCTCCCCTTCCAGTGCCATTTTCACTGTTCCAGCCTAGTTATAGACATATGCAATATCTCTCTTGCATTCCTGGAGAACCAAGATACACAACATTCCCTCACACTCCAATACTTAAGTCAGGGTACAGTTTTCACTCAGTGTCTTTTCCTTAATAGCTTCTTTCATCTGTCCTGTCCACAATATCCCAGGTTGGCAGAAAAATGTCTACAGATAATGGTTTTGAGTTTCCTGCTCACCATTCCGTGCTTGGCTCCAAGCACTCAGATCTGCACCCACTTTCCTGTTGATTTTGCTGCAGTAGTGAGTCCACAAGTATACACACAATGGTAGGATGCCCACCTAACAATATCTAGATTTCACAGGAGTGTCCMAGGTGGGCAAGTGTGAAACTTCCCCTCCAGTCCCTTATCCTGTTTTTAGTCCTTCCTCAGGATTGAGTGCCTACACTGGTTTTTCTTTTTCAGTTTCCCAAATTCCAGCCCACTGTGCCCTGTCCTTACTGTCAGCATGTGCTTTTTTGGCCAAATTGACTGTATTTCCAACATGGACACAGAGTGCCTGGATTTGAGCATTCAATTCTGTTTCTTAGGAATCTATTAACCATGCAGTCTTGCTTCATATTTTTCTGCAGATTCAGTGCCATGTGCATCATGCTGCCACATACTTCTACCAGGGGTGGGAGAGTCTCACCTTAATGTTTTTTTTTTGTTGTTTTTGTTTTTGTTTTTTTTTTCATTAAGTGATAACTTCTAGAGTTCACTGAGAAGAAGGAACTTCAATTGATAACATTACTCCTTGAAATAGTCTGTAGAAAAGTCTATTGTAAGCTACTTTGCATAAAGATTCTTATGGTACGACAGAGATTTCCGTAGGTTTTGGCAACATTAGAGAGATATTTCTGGTTTTTACAAGAAGAGAAACAGAAGTATCTATGGAATGCAAAACACAATTTAGTATTCCTTAGTTGTATCAGGTTCATATCTTACCTCTAGGTTTCTTCTTTGATTACTGCTCTGTTTTCATTGAGTGATGGAGAGCGAGGATCCTGCCCCAATTCCTGTGATGAGTTTGTCCAGAATTAATCCAACTGGGCTTTTCCCAATATGTGGAGACATGTATCCCTGCCATTTTCTCTTGTTTGTGCACTCTCCAGAAGATTTCCTTAGAATACATTTTTAACTGTGCCAGCATAGTACTAGTCACACAGACCCTATTCTATCTCTTTTGAATTTCTGAAGACTCTATACCCACGTTATCCAAAGATATGAAAGACTATGTCTGCATGGAAATTTTATCAACATGTCTGCCTGTGTAGCTTCTGTGAAACTCTACTGTCAACACCATGGACAAAAACTGAGGCCTAGTGCTATCATGCTCCTTCTGCATCCTAATTCCTAATTTGCTTATCTTGCTCCAGTTTATAGTACCATCTCTACATTGCAAGGACTCTTTATCATCAAGATTGAGTGTACCACGTATGCATGATATGATATTTAGACTTTTCCCTTCCAGTCCCCTACTCAGGCTACCATGCTTGTGTCTAGGATCCAAGGTCTGCAATCAAGGTACAACAAACTTTGCCCACTTCTCAGGCCCTGAGGAGGAGTGGGTGAAGATTACACATGGGGTCTTTGTGATCAAGGCAGAGTATTGCCCTACAATAACATCATCTCATTCCAGGCCTCTTCCAGGCACAAAAGCACTTGCACTGGAATTCCATGTTTGTCACTCTCAAATACAAAACTAATTCTGTTGTACACATGCACACACACATACATGCTTCCCTGGACCCATCTGCTGGCTTCCAGTTATTACAAAGATTGCCTGGCTTTGAGGCTCTCAGAATGTTAGTTACGAATTTATTAATCCTGTCATCTTGTATAATTGTTTTCATCAAATTACGTATCATTTGTGTCATATTACCATATTCTTTTGTCTGGTGTCATAATGTATCACCAACATTGTTTCTGTTAACTTAACAAAATGTAGACTCATATGAGTAGAAGGAATCTCAACTGAGAACATTCCTCCATGAAATGAACTATATAATATCCTGTTGGGGGCTCCATTGTTCAGTGATAAGTATGGTAGTGTGAAGAAATCTGTGGGTTCTTTCCAACTTTGGGAGGTGGTTTGGGTTGTATACTAAGGCAAGTGGAGTTATCTGTAGAGTACAAAGAAATATGTTGTATTCCTTAGTGCTATCTCTCCACTTCTTGCCTGAAGATTTCTCTGTGTCCTGGCCTGTGCCCTCTCAGATTTGGTAAGTGAAATTCCTGCCTTTGTTACTATGGTACATTTTTCCAGAATGAAGCCCAACTATGCTGTTTAAAATAATTGGAGGCATACAGCTCAACTGTTGCCTCTTGTTGGTAAGTTCTCCAGAATCTCCCCTTCTAGTGCCATTGTCACTGTGCCAGCATAGTTCTAGTTATGGAGATGTGCAATATATCCATTGAGTTCCTGGAGAACCAAGATAAGTCATCTCCCACGACACCCAAATACTTAAGTCAGGGTAGAGTTTTCACTCACCATCTTTACCTTAATAACATCGGTGCATCTGACCTGTCCACAATATCTCATGTTTGTAGGAAAAGGTCTACAGATATTGGTTTCCTGCTTATCACCCCCTGCTCATCTCCAATCACTCAGCTCTGCACCAAATTTCCTGGTAAGTTCGTGCATTAGTGAGTCCACAATGGTAGGATGCCTTCCTAAGTATGTCTAGATTGCACAGGTGTGTCCGTGGTGGGCAAGTGTGAAACATTCCCTCTAGTCCCTTCTCCTAATCATGCTAAACTCAGGTTAGTGTTTGCCCATACTGTTCTTTCCTATTTAGTATTCTAAATATGAGCCCCCTCTGCTCTGTGCTTACTCCAATACTATGCATCTCTAGGCCCATTTACTCTATATCCACCACTGTCAAAATTGGCCTGGTTTTGATCCTTCAAAATAATTTCTCAGGATTCTAGTAACATTGTATTCTCACATCATTTTTTCAGCAGATTCAGTGACATGTGAACCAGGCTGCCACATCATTTTTCCAGGTATGCTAGAGCCTGACAATGATGGTTTGAGCTGTATTATCTTGACATATTCTTGAGTCATATGAGAAGCGGGAATCTCAAATGAGAACATTACTCCACGAAATGGTCTGTAAAACATCCTGTTGAGAGCTTCCTTGAGTGCTGACCCTTAGCATAGTGTGGATCCCTCTCTGGGTATTGCAAAGCTTTGGGTCATTTGGGTTGTACCAGGAGGCAAGTAAAGATACCAATGTAATGCAATGCATTATGTAGTATTGCTTAGTTATATTTTTCTCAGTTTTTGCCTGTAGCTTTCTTCCTTGATTCCTGACTTGTGTTCCCTCAGTGATGGACAGTGAAATTTTTGGCCTGCTTAATATGGTGAGTTTCCCAGATTAAGCCCAATCTTTCTGTTCCTTTTATGGGGAGACAATCAGACCAGTCATTGCTTCTTGATGGTGAGCTCTCCTTTCCAGTGCCATGATCACTCCACCAGGTGAGTCCTGTCACACAGRTCCCGAACTATCTCTGTTGAATACTTGAAGACTCTAGATAGCCTTTCCACCCAACACACTAATGTTTAATTGTAGATGCACAGTCCTCACTTCATCTTTGTCCCAATGGCTTCCGTGAACTCTAATGTATATATTGTTTACTAACCAAATATACATTAAAAGACCTGGGTCTTACATTGCAGCTTCTGCACCCAGTGTCCTCCATTGATTTTCTAACAGCCAGCTTTCTTTCTCATCTTTATACTTCTAGTCCTGTTTCTGATGGATAGAGTAATCATCAGTTATGTAGGATGAGACTTACAATGCTTTTCCTTGGGATGATTTTCTCACCTTTGCTTGGGTGACTGCATGAACCCAATTTTTCACACAATTTTCTGCTGTAGTACTCTTATGGTAGACTTTTCATATCCTACTTTTAATAAGTGTTTTTAATTTCTTTAAACTCCTGTCTTTTCCAACAAACACCAGAGGTAGTAGAAAAGAAATTATTAGGACATGGGTGAAGAGGACTTTTTCAGAAATATCTTTGAAGAAAATTTAATCAGCATTACCATATTTATATACCCCAGTAGTCCACATAGTAGTATTAGGGTTGCAAAAACCAATCAGCAGTGGTGGCATGATCCAGTAGCAACATCCAAGCCTTTCTGAATAGGTATGTGTCTTTGGGAGTGACCAGGAGCAACAGGGATCCCAGAAGTTGTGTGCCTTGTCTCTCTCAATGAAATGAAGATAATGGAAGAAGAAATGAGACAAAGGGAGTGTTGTAAAGAGACTCATAATTGTCAATTGCGTAGAATTTATACTCCCTTCAAGTATCACATGTCGTCCCACGGGATTTTTTCTCAGGAAAAAACCATGAGAGCCTGTCTTAGCTAAAGTTTGTTGAGTCTGACATCATTATGCCAATAGGCCAGAGTAGGAGGAAGCAGCAAGAAGTTCCCAGAATATTGCCTGAAGTTTTTGTTGTGTGTCACTCTATGACCTTACGACAAATGATGGTCATTAAGGAATTGCAAGACTTACCAAAACCATCCAGCATTGTCCACTGTCTGTTGGGGCCCTCTTAACTTCATGGATCCATTCACGTGCTTGCTTTAGCATAACATCTTTTAGCATAGGTGCCCAAACCAAACGTCATTTGACATAAGTGACTTTCCAAACAACCGACAAGTTTCCACTTCATATGCTCCTTTWTGTTTAAGAATTTTCCTTTTCTCTAACATGAACACTGTATACACTATTGAAATAAATATAAGAA